>CM060947.1:115996475-116059269 GCA_030765055.1 Mantis religiosa
TATTATTATTTGTCTTTGTATCTTCACCATTTTAAGCAACTGCCCATCCGCAATGAGGTACTCGCATTTACTGTTGTGTATAGGCGTATAACTGATGCTTGATCCACCGGAGATGCAACTAACGTACTGCTTTTGTAGCCGAAGTTATCCTACTTTAAGTCATAAGAGTTTCCACGTTAATGATAATAACGCATTGTTGATGGACATATTCCATGTTCATCCAGTTAGGGATATCTAGATATTGAACGTAGTAAGCCTCATTGCTGCTGTCTATAATTTAAATATTTAAATAGTAAACTGAAAACAATCCTAAGCTTTAACACGTTTAAGTTTGGCGTGACGGAAATGTGTCCAAGTTCTTGGGAGACCTGTAAGATGCAACTACCTCAGTCTTGAGTAGTTCGGGAGCAGGTAAATGATTGTGAGCTAAATGACAGAACCGAGTATCAAACCCCGAGCTAAGAACCACGGGCTTAGCCTGCTTTTCATTTTACGGTGTAATTATTTGCACCGTTGATGTTGTTGCAAAGAGTAATAATTTTTTCATATTTTGTTGTGAATGTCAAACGTGTTTACCATGCTTCGCTATTAGCTTTTGAACAACCCGTAATTCATCTTAGTTTGTAACCATACGCTTTAAATTTGTAGCAGCCATGGGAAAATAGCAAATAATATGTTATTTGGCAGAATATACTGCGCTTAGATATCATGTTTATAGTATGAAACCAAAATATTAAATTATCGCGGAATTTTACGGTTAAGTATAAAACATTCGTTGACCGGTGGCATATGTGAGGATAAATACAGTAATTTTTGGTAAGTTTCTTATATAATTGTAAACCATTTCAATAGCATTATAATAGTAGATTGCCTAGTTTTGGAGCCTAGCGTACTAATCCTATAGCTCATTATACTTAATGGACTTCTGACTTCGTCTTTATTCAGTTATGTATATCCAGGTATTGAACTTACTAAGTTTCATGTTTGCTACCTGTGGTTAATATATCTCCATTCAGTCTCAACCTTCAACATTCCAGGTTAACGTGACGCTACTAAAACCACTCCTTAACGTGGGACAACTTCATGACTCAGCTACTGTACTGTAAAGGCTGCAAATTATGAATTATAGCCTAAATAACTAATCCGAGGATTATACGGAGAATCGACAGCTAAAATATTTGACCTTGTTTAATATCTATTGATAACTCCGGTACTGCAGTTTCTGTTACAAAGAAACACTACTCTCGAAGACTTCCAGATACTTTCGTTCACTGAAAGCATCTCCCACAACTTCCCTCAGTAGCCGTCATCGTCTAATCATTATGGCTTTGTATTGTGGCTGCAATTACCCAGGTTCGAAAAGTATAACATTTTTGAAATTCAGAAAAGTAACAAACTGTAAATGTGAAATGTTTATTCTAAAACTCATCAAACATAAATTGCATGTTACAACAAGATCTACTTAATATGAGTAGGGAGATTTTGTGTATTTCTTACAGTTTACCAGTTATACAAAGTCATTTTGAATGAACACCACTTTTGAGGACATTGCCTGTAGATTTAACATATGCATTTCATTTATTATACACATATTTTAAGAGTATATTACAATAAATTAAACTATTAGAGATATTTATAATATGGCAAAATCAAAAATCCTTAAAAAAATTTTTCACTTAAGGGGTTTGTTTAGCTGTGACATTTAGTTGAAGATCTTCACATGTCGCCTTTGAGGATACCGATATTTAACTGTCATTCCAAATTTGAGTTTTGCTGATAGGACGTTTGTTTTTGGATTCCTAAACATTTATTTCCTGTGCAATCTCTACATTGATTGAAATCAATTGATAGAAAGCGCGGAGCTGCCTCCTCTGCCTACTATGTAATACGTGGTACATAATTATTTTAACACTAAAATGGGCTCTATAAGGAACACCGGTAGTGCCCAAATATCCCGCATGTTTACTGAGTGGTTGCGATCACAGCGACATAGTGGAAGCCTCGTGCAACATGAAGTACATGTCACACTCTCCAGATGACAGGCAAGTTGTAATTACTAGGTATATATCAATATGTCTTAGTTATTGTAAATACCTTCCACAACATGATAACAGTGATGTTCTACTTTGCTATAAAGTACGTCACAAATGTGTACAAATATAAATTGTCATTTTATTTAATAATTAATATAGATCAACGAGAATTAGTGTGTTTCGGAACGAAGGACTACAAAACTATTTATAGGTGCAATAAATTCAGCCATTTTTCTTATGTAGACATTCGAATTATTTCAATATAGATGATGCAGTTTGTTGATGGTTTTGAGTACAGTTACTTCAGATATAATATCACGGAGTGACATGTGAATATCTGGAATGTTTGTCAAATCCAAGATTTACTAAGTGGAATGACAACTTCCGGTTCCTCATCAAGGTTCCCAAAATTCCTGGTAGGATACATTTACGCTTTTTTGTGGGATACAACTAACAAACGGATATGAATGTCACTTAATGTTGCCAATACGATAAATAACTGTAAAGAATAACATTACATAATACTTCTAATTTGTACCCTATTTGAGCCCAATATAAGATACGAATAATACATTTTTTTGTAATTTACGTCCTCCAACGTTAAGTCATATCGGACGATGAATGAATTGGATGAAATGATCCTGAAGATGAGTCCAGGGACCATGGAGCTTAAAGTTACCTGACATTCGTCTTGAAGGATAAGGGAAATCCCCGGAAATGCCTTATCGAGTTAACTCACCCTGACCGAGATTCGAACTCGGGACCTTTTGAACGTGATTCAGACATGCTACCACCACGCTACTGAGGCGGACACGAATAAGACTCTACAGTTGGTTGAATATACTAAGATGAACGAAATTTTAAAGCCGGCATTGAAATTTAAACTTTAGCGTTATCGAACCAAAACCGAATAAAGTCTGAATAACGTGTTCATTGATTTGTAAACCTCGCAAGATTTTAAAGGCCTGCGAGGATGTATGTTCGTCTAGAAGGTACATTAATTGTATCTAATAGTGGTCAGAACTATAAAGCCCGGGCCTTAAATGTTTTAAGTCGCCATTAAGGTAGTTGTCTCATGTGTTTATGAGAACTCCTAGTGGTTTACCAGGAAAAACATGAGTCAGTTGGAGAATGTAATGTCATGTTGGCATGTCGGCCATAGTAGCTCAAATAGTTAGAGCGGCTGGACCAAAACCAGAAGATCCGTGGTTCAAATCCCGGCTATGGCATTGAATTTTTCAGTCTGGCTTTATACCCTTTCATAGTGCGTCCTACACACGGCTAGTGTGAAAGAACAATTAATTTACAATTTTACAATATATGGCTTGTAAGTTTAACTAGAGATTTAACATGAGTGTTAAGCTAACAAACACTTGTTGGTGAAATGCAATTTTTGTTATAACTATTTCTAAACAGCCGTGCAGGTCTTAACATCTGTTGGTGAAATCGGGCATAAAGGTAGCAAAACCAAAGCACTCTAGCTGAATATCAAAGCAATACAATGGTCTTATCCACTCTATTAAAAAAATTATTTTAAAAATTGTAAGAGTAAATAGAAAAAATGTAACCAAAGAAACCCACTCCAGAAGTTTGTTTAATTTACAGTAACGTTCGTACCAACCATTCTGTTGGTGCACAATCAGAAATTTAAAGATCTCAAATTAGGTATGTATCGAAAAACAACAACAACAATAATAATAATAATAATAATAATAATAATAATAATAATAATAATAATAATAATAATAATAATAATAATAATAATAATAATAATAATAATAATAATAATAATAATAATAATAATAATAATAATAATAATAATAATAATAATAATAATAATAATAATAATAATAATAATAATAATAATAATAATAATAATAATAATAATAATAATAATAATAATAATAATAATAATAATAATAATAATAATAATAATAATAATAATAATAATAATAATAATAATAATAATAATAATAATAATAATAATAATAATAATAATAATAATAATAATAATAATAATAATAATAATAATAATAATAATAATGATAATAATAATAATGATAATAATAATAATAATAATAATGATAATAATAATAATAATCATAATGATAATAATAATGGTAATAATCATAATGATAATGATAATAATCATAATGATAATGATAATGATAATAATGATAATGATAATGATAATAATAATAATAATAATAATAATAATAATAATAATAATAATAATAATAATAATAATAATAATAATAATAATAATAATAATAATAATAATAATAATAATGGTAATAATAATAATAATAATAATAATAATAATAATAATAATAATAATAATAATAATAATAATAATAATAATAATAATAATAATAATAATAATAATAATAATAATAATAATAATAATAATAATAATAATAATAATAATAATAATAATAATAATAATAATAATAATAATAATAATAATAATAATAATAATAATAATAATAATAATAATAATAATAATAATAATAATAATAATAATAATAATAATAATAATAATAATAATAATAATAATAATAATAATAATAATAATAATAATAATAATAATAATAATAATAATAATAATAATAATAATAATAATAATAATAATAATAATAATAATAATAATAATAATAATAATAATAATAATAATAATAATAATAATAATAATAATAATAATAATAATAATAATAATAATAATAATAATAATAATAATAATAATAATAATAATAATAATAATAATAATGGTAATAATCATAATAATAATAATAATAATAATAATAATAATAATAATAATAATAATAATAATAATAATAATAATAATAATAATAATAATAATAATAATAATAATAATAATAATAATAATAATAATAATGGTAATAATCATAATGATAATGATGATAATAATAATAGTTCATTCTGTTGCGAAACTATACCGGAAACATTTCCTGTGTACATTCACCAGTAATATTTGAAGTATGAAGCGGTATTTTTATAGAAGGATTATGATGCGATGATGGTGGATGCAGATTAATTTCTCGCCTTTTGTGACGATTTTGAATAAATCTAGGAGTTTCTCCTGCAACTCTGGATAATTAGGCGCATCTATAATCGTTGAGTGATGAGATCTTTTTCTTTCCCAGGATTGCGTTAACGGGGCTGATAAATATGGTATTGCTATCTTAAAAGAATGAATAGTACTCTTCTCGTTCAAAGATGAAATTTTAATTTCTCAGAAACAATTTTAAATTCTTTGAAACAGTCACAAATATTATTACTGTAGACTTTTTACAACCAGCGGTAGATTCCACAGTGAACTATATCTTTGCTTTCGCACACGGTACTTATACATCTTTGATGCATACACAAAATTATTTCTGTTATACACTTGGATAGACAACTATACGTCTTGCCCGCCTGGGTAGCGTAGATGGTAGCGTGACTGCCTCACATTCAAGAGGTCCCGAGTTCGAATCTCGGTAAAGGTGGGTTACCTGGATAAGGTTTTTTCCGGAGTTTCCCCTTATCCTAATAGACAAATGTCGGGTAACTATAAGCTCCATGGACCCCAGATTCATTTGAGCATCACTTCACCCATTTCTTTCATCGTCCAATATGACTTAACGTTGGAGGACATAAATTACAAAAAAAGGAAAAAAACTGTACGTCTTACCGCTAATACTTTTAGAAACAGAAGAACAAAATCTTTTTAAAATATTCAACAACTCATCATGATCCGTTGCCATGGTTGCATCATTACTTACTTTACATCACTTCTTTGTTTTATTTTAAATACTTTGACTATTCCTAACAACATGAAGTATAAAAATAACTGCTACAAGTAGACACACTATACAACCAATACATGTTACGTACTCAGCTATACTGCTACCGTGTCTAATATTCTAGTATATGGTGTTGTTACATGCTCCTGTTGTTTCCACATAGAACTAGAGATCGCGGGCCAGAAATGGAAAAATATACGAGTTGGTTTAATCTTTATTTTGTTCCAAATTATCACGTGTTACAGTCCTGTAACAGGTAGAAATATTGTTGCACTTGATTTGTTTGCGCTTATTCCCGGGCTCCAGACTTTCTAGTGCAAATATTTTCAGAGGATATATCGAAGTACAAGTATTTAAGGTTTACAAACTCAGCGAAATTAACCATAGCAGGTTATGTTCAAATTTTTTTTAGATATGATGTGACCAAGTTGGTGGGGTACTGCATTCGGCAGCATCTAACATTCATTTATATTAGGTTATCATCACTCTTCTCCGATAAGTGCCCTCTCCTCAGTTTATGTGCAGTTTATTTTCTATTCATTTTCATTCATTTTCTTACGCCTTTCTGTGTTGTATAAAGATATTTAAAATATTTATCTTTGAATCTCTATACGAGTGATATTTTTCACGGATATCGTCCTCTATAGTATTCATTCATATATTAGCAGCATCTGGATGGATACGTTCTAAGGTATCCTCTCTGCAATCCTATGTCCACTTATTTCAACAGGAGCAAAACCATAATACCGATTTGTGGTGATTGTAACTGATGAATTTGTAGACTATTATGGGTCACAACATCAATAAAGTAATGCTTCTCGTGTGCAGATTACAGATACCAAATATGACCGAGTAGTGCTAGAAAACTGACAGAAAATTAATGAAAGGCTCCTTTTAATTTATTAAAGACAGTATTTATCTATTTATTTGTCAGATGAATTCAATTTCAACATCAGTCAGTTGAAAGGGCTTTGAACGTTATTATCTACAACTAACTACTTGACCAGTTCATTTTCCACAAAATGAAACGTTCATAATATATCTGATAAACCACTTCCCAAAGAGGCATCGATATTTATAAATAAAAATGGATATTAAAGTAAAATCAGTTTCACGTAGAATAATCTAATCACTACGGATGGACGCAGAATTAAACCAGCTATATACAACTAAAATTATACATACCCCCAAGCCTCGAATCAGTTCGTATTAACTTTCGATTCACACATTATGTTTATCTAGAATTACCCAGAAGAATTCGATGTTTTGGTTGTATGTTTTCTCAAATGAGCATCTGTAATCTCTGGAAGTACCGTAAATCTCCTTAATTAACTATACTGTCAAACTCGTTTAGTAAAAGATTAAAGTATTCTTTCAGTTTTTGAAGAAGCTCCTCTTTGGCATTGTGTGATCATCAGCTGCTTATGTAAATTACTTGTAAATCATTCCACTGCCAAGTTCATGAAAGAAAATAAAAAACATTCTCTTGTAATGATAATTATTTTCTGATTATGACAGAACAAGAATAATAGGGTAAGGACATTAATTACTGGTTACCGAAAAGGTGACACATTCCTTTAGTGTTACTGAAATTCCATTTACCTTCAAACTCAGAAGGTGGTCTGATTATTTTCAATGTGAAGCGAATTCTGACAGAAGGGAGTACTCTACATTTATCAGTTCATATTCAGTTGCGAAATCCAGGAAACTCAGTTACACAATGTGAAGATAACTAGAGTTTGGAATTGCACTATAACATCTTCGAAACTTTACATCTGATTCTACCCGAGAGAGACATCCGGCGGATAAGTGGGAATTTGCAACTTACTTTAAATGTTTACGCTGTTACCTTATCTTCTGATACGGGACTCAACAATATGGAATATGTTTAACGTATAAGACTCCAGATTTGCAGTACGGGAGTGCTAATTAGTATTTTGCTTGGAAGTTGCTGTTTGACAAGTTGTGTTATCGCCATCCCTCGGTTACTCTCCCTATTGTCACATGTTGTGACGGCCCTGTAGGTGCTAAATCCATGCTGACATAACTGTGGGTAGTGAAACTAGAGTTTTACTAAGTAATTTGAAGCAAAATGGAAACCTGACGGGTTTCATTTCTACTGATAATTTAGAACATGTCGGTCCAGTCGAAGAATGTCAACATTTACAAGGACGTCTACATGAGATATTATATAAATGTTCATGTCAGATGCTTAGAAAGACTGTATGAAGCAGTCAATCAAATCCAGTACAATGTATGCAGTGGACGTATGGGGCACATCAGAGATAGGAACACAATTAGACCAGATGTATGGATTGTTTTGCAAAGAACTACTAGGGTTGCCAAAATTGGCGCCAAGAGAAGTGGCATTACTAGAGTTGGGAAATACAAAAAGGAGGGGAGTAATAATAGAGAGAATAATGAAATTCTGGTATAAGTGCATTAAAGGGCAGAAAGGGGAGTTATTGAATCTGTGCATGAAACAACAGAAAAGCATTAAGAACACAAACAGTTGGTCGGAATTGGAAAGAATCGTATCGAAGATAGGCATGGGAGACTTATGGAGAACAGAGGAGTCAAATCATAGTGGTCTTTGGAAGGAACTGAGAACCAGAGTAATGGACATAGATAGGCAGTAGATGTGGGAAAGTATAGGAGAAAAGAAAACTTTGAAATTTTATAAGCAATTAAAGACAGAATGGGGTAGGGAAGAATATATCAATGTGAAAAAATTGGAAGAGAAGGCATAGCATGCATGAGAGTAGGAATAATATATCTAAAAGTGTTGAGAAGTAATGAGGTAGAAATATGTGAATTTTGTGGAGTAGAAGAGAGCACTGTTCACTACCTGGTAGAATGTAAGGAGTTAACAAATTGCAGGAGGAAAATATGGGATAAGAAATGGGACAGTGTGAGCAAAGAGGTAGTGGCGTTATGCATGTTAACGGGGATGGGTGAAAAGAAAAATAGATGTATAGGAGAATTTTATATAGGTTAAGAGAAAAGTGGATTGGGGTAAAAGAAGCGAAAGTCAAGAAGAAATGACCCCAAGCTGCTCAGGAAAACCAAAGGCTTATGGTCACCTGAGTCAGCGAGTAAATCTTGGGTCAGCAATTGCATATATTTGTACAGGATGTATAATAGTGCATGTTCGATGTTAAAATCATTGCAATGAAATTGTAATGAAAACTGTACAAATAAATATCAAATAAAAATATCAAATATCTGATTCCATTCAGATCTGCCAAGCGCCGAAGCCTTTAATGCCGACATATCTAAATGTAAGGGTTACTTATACTATTAAATGAGGCGTGCAAAATTCAGTAAAGGCTACTAAATAGAGATATCAGTATCAGCTAAGGCTTAATGATAACTATCCGTACCGCTGTTACTCATTTCTGACAATAGTAAAACCACTGATGTCCTGTCATCTTGCCTTTTCAGGCAGTAAAGAACGTAGAGCCTGACAAAGAGGCCTCTGAGCAAACATAAGTGGTTTTTCACGCCCACATTAGAATGGTACGTCGAGAACCACAGAAGCTGAAGACGGTCCATAAAAAGAACATTTTGTCATACTGCCACAATTAAAGTACTTGCTTCTTTCTGTCTGTATTAAAATATAGTCACACTTTTGGGAGCATCTTGAAACAGTGTTGACTAAATCTGATATTTACTACTGATTAACAAATTTGTGTTTTGTGGGGTTACCTGTAACCAAGACCAACCGCTTGGTTGACAGGATTATTGTTTCAGCTCAAACCTGCTCAAAAAAATTTGGTTAAATTACAGTGGAATAATCGATTACTCAACACCATCCGGAGCCCACTAGTCACGTAGTAATAGATAAATGCTCAACTGCGTGGTCATCAGTGTCGTTTAAAAACAAATAATGGCAAAAGCCTGATATAAGATTATTACAAAATATAAAACTGCTAAATAAAATTACCAGTAAAGTAAACATTTATAGTGAATACAGACCGAATTTCATACAGACACACAGTCATACAGACCGAATCAATTTCCGTTAGACACTTAAGAGAATAAAGATTACTACTTGCGGAAGTCAACGTGTTAAAAGAGTGATTTTGAAGCTTTTTATTGTCTCTGTTTATATTTGGTGCTCGTTAATTAAAGAATATTCTACAAAGAAGCTTTATTATCATTATTTAAGTAACTGAAGAGTAAAATAATGCATCAATCGGAGACCGTGACCCGAGATAAGAATCATCGTACACCTACTACTAGATAGAAGCTGGGGAAAAAAGTCAAATTCTTTATCAGTACGTTACACCTCAAAAAATAATCATCACAATGCAACCGAAAGTAAAATTTACAAACAAAATTAAAACTCAAAATAACTCAAATCAAAATTTCAGTCGTACCATCACATAAAAACTTTAACACGCAGTTCTTAATTTCATTACAAGCTAATGGATTTCATGCGGAATTCACTGGAACACTAATTAGTAATTACCTTGGCTACACTCACTTAACTGACACGTTTTCTCAGTTCCTAAATTGTCTAGCTAATGACTTCCCCCTAACAAAATTTCAACTTGCACTGCTTACAATATGCTTTTAACACAAAAAGACTACTTATTTCAATTACTTAACCATCGCTCTATCCTTTCTGTACAAACATTAATCTTACCAACCAATAATTTCTATATCAGGCGGTATATAAATCAAACAAAAGAATAATGTTACGGCACTCAGATGTTTTATTCCTGTTTCTTGCATAGCTAAATAGAAGTAGCATAACTGTCCCAATAATTTGCAGCTAAAGAACAACTACGTAGCTTGAACTTGAATGTGTTAATTTTATTTATGTAAGAAAACAGATCTCTAAACCTTACACAAGTGGAAAAAATTAAGTCCTGTAATACAAACTGTTTCTAAGTCCTCTGAAAAGTGATGACGGTAATGCAACTCTAATCCCTGGCGATCTCTGTTCATCTGAACACACAAACATATTATCCACCATCAGCGCACTTCGAATTCCCTCCCTGCTACAGGAACTTGGCTATAAGTGGTTTTCAGTAATTGGAAGTGCTTCCTTTAAATTGGCTGCCCTCCAACGTTTATAGGGCAAGCTATTTTACTGGGGAGTTGTGGCTAGGAAAAAAAAACGATGGCCACCTTGGGAGTAAAAACAGTGCAAGAGTTGTGATCGTAAATGTTCTTCATGGTATACTACATTTCCCACTCAAGCACGAAATTCGTTTTGTACTCCCAGTATTCGTTATCGACAGTTTACCTAATAGTAGCCTCAAATTATTACTTTGGCCAACATTTAAAATTATTGTCACTCAAAAACAGTAACATTCTACTAGTCACAAGCGGCTAATTCATTTGAACCACTTGGACTGTAATGATTTTCTTGAAAACATCCAAAATGATTTCATGATTCAGTGAATAGTGTTTACTGACGAATAAGTAGATAAAAGATAATAGGCGGCACTGAGTAAACAATGACTGACTCCTGTAGAAGACATTTTGATTGCATATATGTTCATATTTATCGTCATCACCATCAACTTTTCACGATTTGAGAGAATGCAGCACTGAAATTGGCTAAAAATATGGGGAAAATATTTGTTTGTTTTTTTTTTTTTGGCTAATAAAATACTTTGAAACTTATAGTATCATAAACCAACTAAATTTATGAGTTTCATGCATTTAAATACCCTCTCATGACAATTTAAATGCCCGTGCGCGCGTGCATGCCGGCCCTTGGATTTCACAGAATTCTGTCATTTCAGTTCGATTGAATGTACTAAATTAATACATTTGAAATTAGCGGGAAAAGCTTCTGGTGGAATTTTGTGTGTTGGTCTGATGGTTATTTCTTACAATATGAGGCACCATGTAAACAAAACACTGGCTATAAACATTGAAAGAAAATAATAATGTTTATATTTCTGCTCTTGTGTGCGTTTGAAACGGTCGGGATTTTCTTGTGTTTCTCGTTAAATTACATATTGTTTATATATAAGTGATGAGTTTTAGTGTGCCATTTAACATTTATAAAGGTATTTTATACATCAAAACGTGCATATACTGTTATACAGGTTATAGGTAAAACATTCTATGAAGCAACTGACCTTCTGTTGACTGTGTACATAGCATCATGAATAGACTAAACGATACATGGGAAGAAACACCTAAACATAGGTAACACAACAATGGGAACATACTTGAGGCCTGATGTGGTAAGGAAACTAATGTCTGTGTACCAAAGGTTGGCATCAGGTAAAATCCTAAGGAAATGTACATTGGGTAAGGCACAAAATGCAAATGAAAGTTTACTTAACATGATATGGCATAATTGCCCAAAATAAATATTTGTTTCAAAGAAGAGACTTCAGGTTGCTGTGACATCAACCATCAGTGAATTCAATTTTGGTTGTTCTGCCTCACTCAAGCTACAGTCAGACATAATGGACACAGATTTCACCAGCATCTCTAAAAATTTGCCAAGGGAAGGACCAATTACACTTACTTCATTCAGCAATTTCTGCGAAGGTAACTTCTAAAACATCCAGAAGAAAACTGAAATTGAAGAACACTGCTGCAGAAGAGATAAGGAAGAGGCAAGAGGTTCCAACTTGTCTATCTGGAGGGTTTTAGTCTACTTCAAGGCATGTAGCTGAGAAGGAAAATGTTTCGGATTTTAAAATTTGATTTACTCAGTTATAGTTGTTTCTACATTTTTTGTCATTGAAAATGTTCCACACGATGCAGTTTTGCTTCATCCCTCTAAAATTTTCAGCACATGTTGTTAGAAAGCAAACAAAGGTTTCTATCGTATGAATTTTTAATATTCATTATATTTTAAAAGTTATTGACATAAAAAGTCAAAGGTTTAATCATTTTTTGGCTTTTTTGTTTCTTTTTTTGTTTGCTACATACCAATTTTTTCCCTCTGTAACTAAAGAGAGTATAAGAAATTCATATGATAGATCTTTTCTTCATAACCATCTGAATATTTTTATAAATAGAAAAATTAAACTTTTGAAAATTTTCATCACGGGGAGCGGTTTGAATTTTGCTCAAATTTTGAACTTCACAAATTAATTACTCAAACTATTGAAGATATAAAAACCAAATTTTTAATTCTGTGTCCACTATGCATCAGAACTAAGTGGTAAAAATTTCAGCAAAGTTGGTTGAAAATTGCTGGATTTGGGGTTTTCGGTGCTGCATCCCCTTAAGCCATCAAGGCTCGTTCCGGTCTCATAAATTTTAAATTAAAAGTGTTGTATCCATCTTTTTCTTGATCTTCCAATATGTATTATACCTAATGGTTTGTAATCTAAAACTAATTTTGGAATACGGCTATCGTTCATTCTGTCGACTTGTTCCTTCCAGTTATTTCCATATTTTTTATACCTCTAGGATTCCAAACCCCTATTTTAACTATTTCATTTCTACCTCTGTCCCTATTCCTTGCTGAGGTCATCACTTTATCAGTCCTACTTCCTTTATCTATGAGAATTTTAGTAAGCTAATATTCTCTGGGCACGTTACTCTCGTTCCGCAGACTTTTCCTGGGGATAATTTCCACAGGAGGAATGACTCCCATAAAGGAAGTTCATATTTATGACATTAATTGATGACACTTCTGTTATGTTATTGCCTTTAACCCAACCTTCAGAAATAGGTTGGTATGCGGTAACAGGTGCCCTAACAAACAAAAAGCAAGGAAACGGCAACGCTTCAATAAATAGATGAACATATTACGGTAAAGTCAGCCAACGCAACGTGTTTGACATATCACAGATATGTGCAATAATACATTTTCAAAAAATAATAAATAACGGGAACGGAGAAAAGTAAAGGCCAAGCTTTATGAACTATAGAACATAGGTACAAAGCACAACAAATCGTGCATTCTGCTTGTTCGCTTAATCCTTTCTTTCCCTTGTGTCATCTGTCTTAATCCTTTTCACTCAGTTGGTTTTGTTTTCGTCTTGCCAGCAACAAGAAAGTTCTCACTCTCTGTCATACAGAATTCTGTGTCATACGATGTATAAAAGTAAATAAGTAAAACTTCCACATACTGTTTCCTTGTGTATACACAAAATGAACACAACCAACATCAAAAACATTCTCGCTCTGTAATGTTACAAAGCTTTCAGTTTCTGGCTTGTGCTGATGTAAGGATGGAAACATTTCACACACATACAATATGTATACTTTGACATATATAGAATGTACACAGTTTATTAACTTGTTCTCTAAGACCATTTTACGAGGTAGTCAAAGAAACAAAGGCCTAAAAACGTTTCTTCGAAATGTAACAGTCCTCTTACAGCCGTAAAAAGCTAATCTCAAAGTGCGAATGACATCTCCCATCAGAATAGTCTGACACCTAAAGTTTACACTCAAGAACATTACTCGAACGTCAGCCTACCTAGCATCCTTCAAAGTTGTAATACCAAGATGTGTTACGCTCATACAAGAAATATTTCGAAAAACCAAAACATGAGATTTGATTACCGGTTCACGTAGGAAGCATTAGGATGGTCAATTGCAGTAGGCTTGGTTGGATTAATCTTAATGGAGCAGGAAGATTGATATTTTCCGAAAATCGTTGCTACATAATATGTGGAAGTCCTCAGTGAGATTGTGAAAGAACAATACTTTTAGGTAATGAAATACCTTCTTCAGATTAGTACGTGATAAAAGTGGCGTATTTTACTCAAACAGTAAAGGACGTCACGAAATCAATTACCGATCTAAAGTGCGTTTAAGTAACTTCTTGATTTGTATTATACATAGTACTTTTAATTTGAAACAATGACCATACAATTTTTATAAATTAATATATTGTGACTTTGTGGGTTCGTGAAATTAAAAGTCCAATTGCAAAAACTCAAAATGTTCTTTATTTCCACCGAATTACAGTTGGAACACTTGCCGATTACATAAAATTACGTAGCGCACATAATTTCAATCCACCAGTTCATCTGTCACAGGTCCACTCCACACTCACAATTACGTACAACTCTCTCTAGAGCTGACTAAGAACTCCTCTGATACACGTACGCAGTCTTCCAGTCCGTTCGCTAGCACTGCGCTCTTCGCGGCTGCTCGCCAAGAACTGAAGTGACTCGTCCACTGCAGCCCTTGTATAGGAAGATCACTGTTTCTGGAAGCTTCGCGGCTCACAACATCATGCCGACTGTTCCAGACGTCAGGGGGAGGGGAAAGAGACGGACAGTGCCTAGTGACACTTTCCTAGCCATCCCCTATGTTAGCGCTACAAGATAAATGGGTGGGCGTGGGCTGAATGCCTCCTGTCCCCTACCCAGCTCCAGTTGGTCGTTCCTTCCGATAATTGGGTGACAATATACTTATAAAAGACATACATTAAACAGACATTGTAAATATTCTTGGTTCTCTGTAAAACCCACTGTGAGTGAAAATAATAGGACATATATGCTCACCTGTAGCATAGATGGTAGAGTGTCTGACGTACAAAAGGTCCCTAGTTCGAATCTCGGTCAGTATAACGTTTTTTCTAAGGTTTTTCCTTATCCTGAAAGGCGAATGTTGGTAATTTTAAGCTCTATGGACCCTGGGCTTCTTTTGAGCATCATTTCAGCCATTTCATTCATCGTCGATATGATTTAACGTTGGGGGATGTAAATATAAAAAAGAACATATATGGTCATTACTCTATCGTAATTCTCGGCGAATTAGAATGTCTACGTTTATCTTTGCTGGGTATTTTTAATGTATTTTAAATTTAATTGTTGCTTTCTTCCAAATAGCTACCTCACATGATTGTAACAAACGTTCACTTCTAGCCACACATAATATTTATTTTCCTCGAATTTGCTTCTCTTCACCAGTGTGTGTTTATATCAGAAATTTGGACTTCCCACAAATTAAAGAATACACTAGACTACATGTGATGTGAGATTTATGTTTGTCATTTTTGAGCATTAGTACAAACATCACTTTTCTATTATATGTAATGCAAACATTTCAATAAAAGCTTTACCTCAACAAAAAGTCACTTTTCCGCCCGAGTAGCTAATTCTACATATTTTAGAAAAATTTCAAGAGTTAAATTAATTTCTTATAACTGATTATTAAGAGTATCCATCTGCGAAAATCGGGAAAAGATTATGAACAATTAAAATTTAGTGTTTCCGACTTATTATCATATTCTCTAGAAACATTTTTGTGTAAATATTTCTATATAGGCTGACAACGAGAAAGTTATGAGATAAATAAACCTATGTTGAGGACATGGTTGTGCATTTAAGGTTATTTCTGACATTTCTCACATATTTTCCAAATTTCTAGAAGTCTTTTCTGTTAAATTTCCTAATTATATTTTAAGCAAAAGTTAGTATTATTTTTAAAAAGTAAGTATAATTCCACACAAGTTTCAATTAATAAATTTTTCGGTGCATTTCTCTCAGTTTTGGGATTATAGATATTATCGAATATTTAAAATGCTCCCCTTGATGTAACTTTGAATTATTATCAGGGAATATTATTTGGGAATAATTTTCTCAATAAATACTAACTAAAACTTACTATGCAATTATTATGCTACCTTCTATTAATATAAATATATATACCGAACGCAAGGAACCGAGGCACTCACCACGTCCCATCCTCCAGTACTCCATCCTGCAGTTCGTGCTGGGCAGAGATGAGGAACGCACTGTTGGGCTGTTGCCCTGTGTTGTTTATATATTTACAGAATCCGAAGCTCAAAATTAAAAAATAAATATTCTTCAAAAGTAGTTCATTTAAAATTATTTCACTTCTTTTTCTGGATAAATAAAGAGCATTAATCCAAAATGTTTTTAAAGGTATTAAAATTGAATCTTAATTTTGTTTGAAAAATAAATTATATTCGTGATTTTAAATAATCATTCACGAATGACTTAATGTATGTGCACAAACTTCACAGGTACACTTTTATGTAAGTAAAAAGAGTGGTAAAGCGTTTCAGGCGCACTGTATAAATACTTTAAGTTTTGCAAAATTGAGAGATCGGTCCTCATAAGTACACTCTTCAGTATAATTTGAGACATTTCTCCTCATTTGTAATTCTATCCATACTTGTGTATATTTCTCATAGCTGGTAAACTTCCTCTGGTTTAATAACACTGGGCAACAATAAAAGTGTTTCGGGCTTAAAAATACTGAATTTACATGTATTTCCATCTTCTGAATTAACAAATCACCATAAAAATGATAGATTAGCTGTTGTTTTGAAGATAAAGTGACATTTCATTTTTAGAGTGAAGATTTTAAATTTGGGGGAATTTCTTTTGGGACACCTGTCAAATAACATCACAGAGAAAATTTGGAAATTAAATGATGCAAAAGTTAAGGAAGCCATTTTTGTTAGACCACAAATAAGAGAACTTGTAAAGGATCCTGCATTTGAGCAAGTTTTGGGGGGAAAGAAAAGGAAGCTTGGGAAGCCTTCAAGGATGTTGTTCGTGGATTTTTAGGCAACGGAAGAGATGACAACTACAAGTATTTGGTGACAGTACTCCTACAAAAATACCGTAACCGTGGATGCAACATATCCCTTAAGATCCATTTTCTCCACTCCCACCTAGACTTTCTCCCTCCTAGTTGTGGAGCTGTTAGTGATGAACATGGGGAGAGATTCCATCAGGACATTTCTGTTATGGAACAAAGATATCAGGGCCGTTGGAATGAAGTACTGCTTGCGGATTACTGCTGGTCTTTATATAGGGATTCGGCGGAACTCCATTATAAGAGGCAAGCTAAAAAAAGACGAAGTCAATAGGCCACCACATGATTCTCTTCAGACACGACTATCTGCGAAGTATTTTTCCAGCAATTTAGAACTCTTAGCATGGAATTACCAGTTTAAAAAATCAAATAAACTTTCATTATTGTTAGCATGTATGTAATTAAAATGTATTCTTTTCTCTCAACCCGTTAATACTTCTACCTTGTGTACATCATAGAAACTAGGGCTAATACAAATTGTTCTTTCTCATATTTGTTTTTCTCAATCCAAAATTAGTAGGAATTGCTCGAAACATTCAAAATTATTTTTGTTGTTGCCCAGTTTAATTTACTAAACTGTACTTTCATTTTAATATTACAGACATCTTTTAAAACGTTATTTTGTGAAGAGAATAACCTTCTCTTAATTAACGAAAAGCGCGCTTCTTTATGTTCTAGATGTCATTTCAGTAGTCCACGCCAAATTCTGAATTCATGATGACTCTTTTATTTGCTTAGTTTTGTATTACTTTACTAGCTCGCATCAAACCATTTCACCAAACATTCACAGCAGACAAGATTTCGCTCAGTTTTAAAAACCAGATATTACATACATTTTGAAGTGGTTCATAAAGATGCAAGTACTTTAATTTCCTGAAAATCCAGATAAAGGCAAAAATGTTGCTAAAAAGTATACATGCAGCATACGTAATGAGAGAAATAATTTACGAACTATGTATTCAACAGCCTCTAATGCATTCAAGAAATACTGTGAAGTGCTGGTTAACTTCTCTATATCATATATATAATAGTATGCATAAAAATATTCTTTATGTTTCATGTAAGCTCTTTTTCCATTTCTGCAAAAGAGTAGTTTCAAGCGCTGTTGCTCTGCTTGGTAACCAGGTTGAATTTATGATGCCGTAACCCTGCTGCATTTGAAATCAGGAATCACGCTACGCGGGTGAAGAGTATTATCTTCATGTGGTACTGCTCCACCGTTTCTGCTTCTGACATCATTGCATTTTCTGCAACTTCAGTTTCCTAAATATATATGTCTTTCACGCTTAAGATGGCTGTCTGTTCACTTTAGGATGTTCGATAACTGTCTTTATATCACTTCTCCGTTTGTCTGTGCATATGCATAAACTGATAAAAGGTTGCGTTAGGGTTTACAGCTGACCTGTTAACATTTTCATGTGATTTTAGACACTAAATTTGGTGAATTAAATATTTTAATTTATATTCCTTCTATGTAAAATACAATTGGCGTACATACACGGCATTGCCCGTGATTGGACGATTTATTACTACAAATTTTGGACTCAGGTACACTTGTCCAATAGTTCTCATTTCTTTGGACACATTTAAAAATTATTACTTGACACACTTAAACAGCGATTAAATTAAAACTCTTAGAATATATTACAAAAAACATAATAAATAAAAACAAGGAGCAAACATTATGCTAAGACTAAAAAGTGAATTTACATATATAAATGCAAATAGTAATAGTATAGTTAATTGGTTAAGGAGCAGAATGACATCTCGCTTTTGTACAACTCGAAGCAAGTGCTAACTTGTTACTAGTGTATTTATAATCATTATTTGCAGAAACACGACTACAACCAATTCCAATTTCGTAACTATTATTACAGCAGTTGTTGCATAATCATAATTTAAGTAGTGTCATAAAGTAGATTACTTAGCTTTCAAATTAGATTCCATGGCTCTAAAATTATTAAAATTTTTCTTTCTGGTGAAATGAAAAGGCTGTAAATCCCTTGAGGGCAAAGGCCTTCTACTGCATAGGGAGTAGTAATTGAGAAGCTCATTAGGGTTGCAACTCCTAAGAGCCTTGTGCAGTTGCTGCGCTCCATTAACGGCGTACTTTCGTTTCACCAGCACTGTCACTGTCTACTTCACCAATTAACACATACAGTGGTTGTACATACGAGGGTGGGTCAAAAAGTAATACCTCCTATTTTTTTCCTTAAATAAGTAAGTTATGTGAAAACTTTGGATTTGGCGCAATTTCTCAAACCTTCTTCTCCAATCCCCTGCAGTAGTAACTTCCTAAGTCAATAGACGGCAGCACTGCATCCTCCTGCAAAATGGCTGACATCGACATTCGTATTAGACAGCGTTCTGTGATTGAATTTTTGACTGCGGAAGGTGAGTGAGTGTGTGGTGTTTTAGGGCCCGTCGACAACAAGGTCATTTGGGCCACGGTATAAATAACAAAAAGAGCACACACATATAACACAATTAGAAATTAAAAATAAATATTTATATTATATTTTGGTCAAAATCCAGCTGGCGTACTCCCCTTAAAAGTTGAAGTAGAGTACATGAAGCTTTTTTTATGTTTCACCTTGCATTTGCTTTAAACTCTGCATAGTTAACAATAATTTAAATCTAAAACCTTGTAAAACGTGTTAGTTTAAAATAAACCACTACACTATGAATTAAGTGCTACAGTTGGATAGCCCGCCTCGGTAGCATGGTGGTAGAGTGTTTGCCTCACGTTCAAGAGGTCCCGAGTTCGAATCTCGGTCAGGGTGAGTTACCTGGATAAGGTTTTATCCGGGGTTTTCCCTTATCCTGAAAGATGAATGTCGGGTAAGTCTAAGCTCTATGGGAGGCCACGCCGTGGCTCAGTGGTTAGACCGCTTGGCTCTCACCAAGGCGGCCCGGGTTCGATCCCAGGTGACCGCAAAGTGAGATTTGTGGTGGATAACACGGCGTTGGGGCGGGTTTTCTCCGGGACCTCCGGTTTCCCCCACCATCTCATTCCACGGGTGCTCCATCTACATCTCATGTATCATCAGTGTCACCGCCTGCGGTGCCGTATGTAGTAAAAGCGGGCGTTAAACTCTACACACCACCATAAGCTCTATGGACCCTGGGCTCATTTGAGCATCATTTCGCCCATTCCATTCATTGTATGATATGACTTAATGTTGGAGAACGTAAAATTACAACAACAATAACAGTTGGATAGGTTTCTACCGCAATAGTTAAAGGTACGGTTTACAGTAGCAAAAGTCAAAGAAGTAATTTAAAATATGTGTGCTTTGTATGTGTATGTGTGTGCGTGGTGTGTAGAATTGATGAATGTCAGTGAGGAGAGAGAGAGAATATTACTTAACTCAAAAGCAGGACATTGGATGAAAGTCCTGCTTCATATTTTACCACAGCATTTCCTCTTATGCAACGTGAAGATGTCATTAAATTCTGTTCCTCCAAACTTTTACATGGAAATTTTGTCTTTAATCTTTATTTTCTCAAAAATGGTTATAAGTTATTTAATTTCAAATGCATTTTAAGAAAATTAACAAATGTATATTTTGACTTTCTGCAAAGTACTCACATTATGGTTGGATTTTTAACTGGGAAACAGAGCACGACAAATTCACCATAGGAATAACATAGCATTTATTAAAACATATAATTTCTATCAAGTATTTTTTTTAAAAAAACGTTAAAAATAATTTCTGAAAATTTTCTCTTCAGAATACTCATGTTTCATACACACTGAAAACTGTCTAGTGATAAGTTATCTTTTTCTAGAGCTGTTGCTTTGCTATTTCCATCTGAATGTCGTTTCCCTATCTAGTAGCTATAGCAAAATAAAACAGTTAAGTTCATGTAGTGAGCTCAAAATTACGTCAAAACATAGTATTCATAATGACATAATCATTTTACATGAATATAAGCATGCAGAAAACTAGGTGATAGTAAAGAAAGCCAGTAAGTGAGATCAGATTCTTTTTAAAATTAAAGGAATATTTTTCCGTTACTGAAAGCAAAGTGTCTACTCTTATATCAAAATAGCTGCATCAGAAACTTGTTCGACCTGTCCGTTGGGGCTAGCATAGTAGCACTATGTATTTGCAATTCCATTTAGGAATACCTTCCTGTGGAGGGCTTTCTGTAGCACCAAGAGCATTTCCACTGAAATACTAATTTATATTCTTCTAGCGCAGGGAGAACATCTGGCGTTCTGCGAACTTGTATTTCCTTAGAGATACCCGAACACAGGTAAAGCAAGTAGCTGAGGAATCATTCAATTTGCTTGTCAAACTTGAGGATGGGTCCCAAGAGCGTCCACCTACTAGATTGAGAAGGATAGAATAACTTTGCCGGACTACTCAAGTAAATTTAAGTACCCCGAGTGAATAGTTTACATAGACATGTTCCTCCTCATAGAGTTAATAGCTTGATTCTATATACAGAAATGATATTGACAGCTTGAAACATTCTTTACTAGCAATAAATGTGTTGGATATAATCTCCTTGCCCATCTTGAAATTAAATAATACCTAAATTTCTTTAGGTGCAGCTCAACTTATACAGTAATGTAATAAGTGAACCGCAGCTAGATAGGCAATTTTATCTAACAAATATATCCTTATAAAATGTTTAATATCTCTAAGAAAACAGTACCTACGTCATTTTTTTTTCTCTTAAGTACATAATCATTGAAATATTACCTTATAATTAAGCGCAATAAAAGGTTACACTGGATAGATGCAATTTTAAAATGTTGCAATATAGTAGCTCCCTTTAGATTCAAAGGTCATCTCCTTACCGGAGTTGTAGATAAGCTGCTGCTTATCAAGTGGGAGGTCTGGATTCAATTCCCGATACTGGCGTGAAGATTTTCTTTCGCTGGGAGTCCTGGACCGGGACACACTCAGCTTCGTCAGGTCTTTGTAAGATCATCTTGAGGAAAACGTAGCGGCTCCAGGTTGCAAAATCTGCATTTAATGGACGTGAGGAACTCGAGATGCTAACCACGTCCCACCCACCAATACTTCGTCCCACTCATGTCACCCATAATGGACAAAAGTGTGGACGTAGCGGTCTGGATGTAGATCTTATCGAGCTGTTTAACCCGCGGAGTTTAACTGTTTTAGTTTCCACCTTATGTTAGATGTAAAACAAACTGTTTTCGGAAAAATCACGAATAATATTTGAAGAAAACAATGTCATTTCAGTTGTTTGGAAGCTTTGACTACGCTTTATAAAGATAGTATCGTGCTTCTTGCTCCAAAATTCAGATTGGTGAACTCCATACTGTAGACATTGCATGATATTTGGATTAGTTGGTGTGCATATGTTCCTTTTCCTATTTACTTCTGCTGGTTCACATAGAAATCTCCAGTTTTACTATGCCAAGCTAATCTCTTAATGATCCTCTGCAAACGATGTGAAACTTTGTGGGCTTTGTGTCTTCTACAGCAGATTTCTCTTCAGCACAACACGAATGCTTCGCAGGAGTTCCAATTGAGAACAAATTTTAAATGTTTTCGGCCAGGTTACCTCTCGTTGTAGTCTCTGCTGTGGTTTCTGTCCATGGAACGTTCTAGAAGTCATCGTCACGTAATGCGGAGTTAGATTCCAACCTAAGACCTAGCAAAACGGCAGAACGAACGTCTATAAAAAGTTTAGTACTCTTAAACCATTGCATTCCGACTGCGCACCGACCGTGCCCATCTCATGCCTTGTGCTTAGGAGTAACCAAGGGCCACTTTCCTTTCAATTCACTTATAGAACATATTTTTTATTTTTTCAATTTAACTCCAATGGTCATATCGGCTGCCGTTCTCCTTTGGAACATATCGAAGGTGTTAACTCGTATTCGTTGGGTTTTAATCATTAGATCACGCACACATTCGCACTCTCATTCATACTTTCTGACTCTGGGGAAGATGAGGAATTATCTTTGTCGGAGAAAAATCCCCATCCCTATCTCCAGCAATAGAACCCGGGACCCCTAGCACGGCAGACAGGTGCTCTACCGCCTGAGCTACGGGGCCAGCCTAGAATATTTTGTTCATTTCCATATGTCTACTTTATCTCTGTCGTGTCTGCTACACACCGTCCATGCTGTTGGCGGTAAGTCATGAGTAAACCTCGGCGTTTGTCTATTTTGTTCCTTTCTATAGGCTTCGTATTTAGTAATATGTTTCATGTGTAGTAGAATGACATATTCTACTTTTGTGGGATCTAAAATTACTTAAGTTCCTATTCTTAAGGTCCTATTATGGCATTTTTGTTGTAAGAAACGTTATCAAGGTTACTGCCTATCTAATTTCGTTACCTTTTGTTGGTTTTGTTAATATCATTTATAAATGTAATGTAAATCTTTGCATTGCAATTAATATTTTACGGTCTCGGCCAGTGAGGCATTATCGACAACATCCCCGAGAATGTCTGCAATACCAGCATTTCTTTCCTAACGTCAGTAGTTGCACTGTTTCGTGTAATGAAATAATGGTTACTTAGTACAGCAAATGCACAGTATATACGAATCGTAATCAACTAGGGAATAAAATTTGCTTGCGAATGAGAAATTATCATTCTCACATCAGCTCTAAACAATATCATACCATCCGCTGTTTTGCTCTTCAGTTTCCCCAAATTACGTACAACAGGATACAACACAAAGCTACATGCCTGGCTTAGAGTTTCACCAATGATGCTTCTCACTCACAGTCACGGTATATGCTCGATAAATGATGAAGTCCCTTATTTAGAAATCCCGTTTCACATCAGATTAAAGCAGAACCTTTAGCTACGATACTGGGATAAACATATTTATCTCTATCAAGAGTTTTATTTAAATTAAAAATGCAAAGTAAATAGCCAGACCTTCTTGTCCCCATTAGCACCGATTTAAGTAAATATGTTCCATCATTATTCTTTTTAGGGATTTTAAATTTCCCCTTTCCCCCTTTCACACGGTAGTGATATAGGATGCAACGTTTTAAACCCCTGTGATATCCACCTTTATGAAACAATATTGTTTCCTCATTATGATAATTATTAGGAACTATTCCTGTATACATCAACCGTTAATGATGTAAATATATCTGCAACATTAGGATTCATAATGGTTTTCGATAATACTTAGTCAGTACCATTCACCAGAACAGATCCAAAAAACACATGCGAGTGTAATACGTTCAAATTAACTTTTTTTCATTGCCAATTATATTACCATATAGAATGTAAAAAGTAAATTTCCCTAAAATAATCGATATTGTTACCAATGGATTTAAATCTTCAAACACTGTTTTCTCGCACTTCTAGCATTTCACTTTCAACCCGAATTGCCAGCTCTACCCATAATGCTATATTTGAAAATATATTACTCAGCTTTATTTCCCGCATGAGTTTATTTCTAACATCAACTGACCTTCTATAAGCTTTCCTTTCCGCGTTGTAATAAATAATAACCCATGGCGTGACAGCCCTTAGATGGCCAAGGCCTACCAATCCGACTGCCGGCCTCACGCCCTCTTACGCACGGCAGAGTTGGACGATCATTCAACCGATACGGGGAGGAGATGTGGTCAGCATCTCGGCAATGTTGGTTTCCATGACCAGAGCCGCTTACCTAGCGTAAGCTCCTTACTTTCCTCACGATGCTAGGTGGGCACCGGTCCTACACCTGGGACTTAAAACCCGCACCCCGTGGGTGGGATCGAACCTGGGCCGCTTTCCGTGACCAGGGACCAAGGCATGCTGCGTTAGCCCGCTACGCCATGGCGCAGGACCTTTCCGCATTGTGCATGTACGTTATTAATATAAAAGGGATCAACAATCCCCTGCACTGTTACCTTTGCGCATCTATTACACATCTCCATTGTTATCAACGATCCAGAAGTCTGACATTCATAGTGATATATGTATAAGCCTCTGGACCCTTATGGTTAAAGGTTGCTCCAATTTTGTAAATTGACAACCAAAACCCGGCCTCTTTGCTCGACACTCGACATTAGATAGATAGTTGTCTCATATGCATGTTAACACCAGCCAGGATTCACTTGCTGTGTCGTTCTGTGCAGATGCCCTCAAACGGAACTGTTTCGTGTAAGTAGACTCGTTCATAAGAGCTTAATTTTGGAAGTTCTTGTGACCGGCTCCTGCACGATCTCTGTATGAGAGTTATGGAATGTCTGAAACCCATAAATTACTTCCAGTATTTCTCTGAACAACGGTCCGTGATAGTCAGCTTAACCAGTCCTGATAACAGCTCCATTACTGGTTCAGATTCCGTAAAAGGTTCCACACTTCCTTGTTATCACATTCATTTTTTTTTTTTTTTTTTTTTTTTTTTTTTTTTTTTTTTTTTTTGCTTGTTCCATTTATACCCCGCCTTTAGCTCCTATGGTCATATCGGCTGCCGATCTCCTTTGGAACATACTGAAGGTGTTAACTCGTTATCTTTGGGTTTATTTATCATTACATCATTACATCATACTTCCAGACTCTGGGGAAGATGGGAAATTATCTTGGTCGGAGAAAAATCCCCGGAACCCCAGACACGGTAGGCAGGGTGCTCTACCGACTGAGCTACGGGGCCAGAAGAACTCGCGGTATTCTAAACTGGATCGCGTATGTAAGTTCATATTTCTTAATTTGAAATTATTTGCAGTACAAATGGATACTACAATATATTCCTAAGGGATTACGTAAAGTTGTCATAAATAGAAAAGTTTGAGTATGAAACATCAAATTGTCTTTAATTGGCTCTGATTATTAAAAAGTGTATCTTAGCAATAAATACTGGTTTTCTCCGTTTTACTAATATATTATTTTTAAAGCGTGTGAGCTATAGTTTTAAATCAACCCAATTTTAGTTCAGTGCATCAATAACCAAAGCATTACATCAGCTTCATATTACAAAATTCCTACTTGATTTGTAAGTTAATCACAGTGAATACATATATATGTGGTTGTGTAACCTAAATTTACAATACATTTTTTCAACTGCCATAGCAACAAGAGTAAAAAGGTCATTAATACTTACGGTTCTAGTTTTCAATACTTCGGTACCATTAGGAAGTGACGTAACACGCAACAAAATAGTATCAATTTTGGTTTATTATTGCTCTTTACGATTTTTTCAAGTATTGCAAAGAGTAATTGGCTAAGCGCGTACTATGAGCTACTTATCACAATACGAATGCTTGGGATTCTTTTGCACTCGTATTCTCAATATGCATTCTCGACCTAAAAAGTTATCACTTACAGTTGTTAGAATGCAATATACTATTTCGTACTGAATTTAAATTATAGGTTACACACACAAAAAGATAAAAGTAAATAAAAAAATACGGCTACCTTGTCCCCTTTCGGTGTTTGGTTTACTGCCGATTATCTGCATCACTACATCAAAGAGATAAAAGGGCCATAAATAATGTGAATACAATGGCGATGCATCTGCATTAAAAGCGACCATACAGTTGCCTCGCACCTCTCAGCGCGCAAGGTTTATAGGTAGAGAAATCAGTATCTGTATTTTATACTGAACAATACCTCTGGATTGCTTGTTATTTCTGAATGAGGGATCAGTTGAAAAAGTTTCGTTAGCGAAGCCAAGTGTAAAATTCCGATAACAAATGAATCTCCCTCCAATTTACGAACTAACACGAGGCAAAAACACCGCTTTCCGACCGACTGTGATGCTGTGATGCTGATGATACATTTTTCTGTTTGGCTACGTGAGAGATAATGGTTCAGAATGAAAAGAAATAATACAATACGCCACAAAAGCAGAGCTATCGGATTACCAGTGAACTATTTCATTATTGCAGTTATATTATTGACAATATATAGAGTAACATTGGATGTTTCATGTCGAAAATAATTACCAATTGAACTCAAGTTTATGATCTTTATACTCGTACTTCTAATACTTACCTATAATAGGAAGACAGAGTATTGCAGTTCACCCAAAAACTCTATAACAATATTTTGCCGAAATGCAAGTTTTGCTAAAAACAGCACTTTTAGAAAAAGGTTTTTGAGTGTGCTTGTCTGTCTGTGAACAGCATAATTAAAAAAGTATAAACTTATTATATATGCTCATCTTCTCCAAGGATAAATTCAAAGATGTTTAATAAAAATTTTCCACCTCAAACCACCAAATGATACTTCTGATTTTCTCAAAAATAGATTAAACGATTTTGATTCAAATGTAATATATTTAACATATTTGGATGACAAGTAACATATATATTTTATGTTACTTTTGTCATAGCCTTTCTTCTTCTGCTTTCGTATAATCGGTAAATCCTAAGAGGGTCAAACTCTTCCTTCACAACAATTGTGGGTCTCCTTAAAGCTGGAATTTATTTCGAATACAATTTTTGTGGCACTAACAATTTTCATGATATCCTTCATTACCAGTAAGAGTTGACAAATTATTTCTACATTTTACAATGCTAAATCGTTATTCGTTCTTGTTTAATAATCACGCAAAGACAATACACCTTCAACTGCATCAAATAGGGACACGCTTTTAAAAGGTATGACTCACTTAAATCTACCATTTCCCTTATGTTTGCAAATGTATGTGTAATAACACCATTTTTGCGGATATTACATAGACAGACTTACAGCAGTAGAACAATATCTTGCAAAAGGGTTATTTATGTATGTCTCCTTAAGCATCTAGTTCGTACCTATTGATTACTCGTTATACGATGAGATTACTCTTTAGTGGGTGAGTATATAATGTGATACCGGACAAATTGCCTTAGTTTAGCAACTATTTTCATCTGCTAGCTGCTGTAGTACTATTTCTTTTAACCGGTCACTTCTCTTCCTCGTCTCAGGGATAAAAATAGTCTTCTATACAATATATTGTTATAAGTATATAAAATGGGATGACGGATGGTAAATTTGGCCAAACTGGTTGCTTAATCTCTCCACTTATTTGTAAATATACGCAGAAGTTACGCTATTACCTCAGAAGTCATCTCTGATTGATCATCTGAACCGCTGGAATCATAGCTTGCTTCTAAGTTCAAAATATGTCTTCCAGAAACAGCTTCACCTTTATTAAGAATTTTACTATAAGCAGGCACAGGAATTTCTAAGCATTAAAACCAAAGTTGAACTCTTACTGCTTTTTACGCAGTCATGCAGTAGCTTCGAGCAGTCTGTTGACGACTGCAGACAACAATCACTGGATCGTGTATACCTGCTCATCAGTAATTTGTGACAGTTGTTTACACTTTTCGTAATGACCATATTTTGATTGTATATAATCTGAAATCAAGTTTTTAAGAAACTTTATGCCCAGTTATAAGCAAATTTAACAGCAGTTCTTGTTCGAAAGTAACTTGGATATTGCATAACTGATTTGAAACTCTTCTTCAAATATTTTTTGTTTAAACTATCGTGCCTGACACAGGATATTAATTTTTAAATAGTGCCTGTATATCAGTTCTGAACGATGTTGTTTCACGGCCATCTTCATCTTCTCAAATTGTTTAACGTTGTTAAATTTGTTTTGATTAGGATGGTTCAGATACCACCATGAGAACAATTAACATAAGCAAATGAATTGTACCAATTAAATGGAATATTTTCTCCTTCACGTCATATTTGCATTTAATCAAGGTGCCAAAGTCACAGAAGCTGCTCTCGAGCACATATTCCTTGTTGTCGACTTGACACTTCGTTTTATTTAACTTGAAAGAACAAACATTATATTTGCATATAACATATTATTTTGTAGGGTATTCATTTCTCTGCTAAATAAAATTAAGTGCATTCTCAAATCATTTATTTTGCATGCAAAGCTTCACTTTAAAAAGCCAGAACTTGTGAGCCATCCCATTAGGTAGACAAGAATGGCTATGTCATAAACAGAGAAAGATAAAATACTAAGTCTCATATTCTAAACCATGTTTGCCACCATTATGAGAACAAGTATCATTTTTAAGTTTTACAATGTGTAAAATTCGATAAGACTTACGATTACTCACTTTTAAAGTAGTTTTCGGTAGCCATGAACCAGAATTTTTAGTATTCTATTTGGTCGGTTACCTGTGAAAAACATTCAGAAAATTCAAGTTAGTATTTCCAACAAATCGGGTACAACTGACAATATGTAGTAACACCTCTATATGTTCTCATTTTATGAGAAAGAATAAGTTCTAACCGCCCTGTTTTATTTTCATCTCAAATAAATAGATCAATTGAATGTCATAGAGCTGCTAAGTTAAACGCCCTCTATTGTCGAAAATTCATTTTAGCGAATATGTGATTTAGTAGTACAAAGCAAGCGTAACACAACTAGTGCCTTCTTTTTCTTTAAAGTTAAGAGCTTCATAATTATTTAAATCTATAAATTCCATGCTCTGTATTATATTTAACTGAATATTTTATTACTAAATACAGCCAAATAAATATCTATTATTTTCAAAAGTAATAAAGCGAACTCCAAGTTTTCAGTGATTTTCGGCTTTAGAATAAATAAAAATATCGTAATGTTTTGTAAAGTATTTTTCATGTTTTCCTACTTTGGTAAATAAAATCATAATCTGATAAGCTTTTTAATACTTTGCGTGTATTTAGTGATAAATAAAAATGTACCTGTGGTAGAATCATTGCCTTAAATACAGTGAACCATAGGGGACACGAATGTCTGCATGGGTGAAACAATAAGTTAAAGCCAATCAGATGTGGATGCTTACACAGTTACTCTGAGTTAATTAACGATCTGGTCATTCCTCAGCAACAGTCGCTTGCAGAAGAGAATAACATATATTGAAATATTTGCAACCCTAAGTATAGCTGAAGATGCACTGACTCATATGGAATAAGATTTAAAAGAACGCAAGAAGAATAACTTAGCGAAACATAAAAGGATTCTGCCACGTTATTATGAAAAAAGTAAATTTAGATTATCCTGAAGGGGCACCCGGAACGGGCAGATCAATTCACCTAAGTCTATGTAATTATTTTTGCTTTGAATGCGACCATTGGGAAGAACAGATGAGAAGGAGACCCTAAAGGCTGCAAGTATTGAGAGAAGTGCGCAATCACAGACTGGGTTCCTAAGGATTTCAAAATGAAGACATCGGATGCCGCTAAAGCTGCCACAAGCCCCCAGTCTTTCCGAGATGCCTTAAGGAAAGTTGCTCACGGCGACCGGATCTTCAGCAGTCCAACCGACAGCAGGAGAAATCTCCAAAAGGGCATCAACACGCAAACACCGTCACTTGATCCTTTAATCCTAAAACAGAAGAACATGATTGGTACGAAATTATGAATGGGAAAGTTATCGTAGAAAAGAAATCACACTACCTAGCCAGGTAAACCACGAAGCTCCCATGTATAGAGCGGGCGTTCATCAGGAATTGAACCCGGAGTATCCCGAATGCGAGCCGTACATAACAACACAATTTTATTCCAACCCATCTTCTAGTAAAATGTTCGGCAATCAGTTGTATCGGAAAATAATATATAGTAAGTATAATATATCGATTACGACGAAAATATCCCGGTAGTAAAACCGGAATGATATTCACAAATGTCTCTGCGGAGATGGAATCCACCTGATCATCAAAAATTAATGCATCGCAATGAAAGAGACGTGCTCAGAAACCATGAAGTTTTAATGTATTCAAAGAAAGGCAAAACCCTGTTAACAGAATGGAACGGATAGCGAAAAATCCGTCTCCGCTTAAAACCATCTCCCCAGGAACAGAAAATCCTAGAGAGACAGCAGTCGTGTCTTACAGTCCCAAACTGTTGTGGAATAATATCAGGTATACCTTGCAGGCATCATTTTGTGACCAAAATGAAGTAGGGCATGAGTTTATTTCCGTACAACTAATTTTGCTTTAATGTTCTATGCACATTTAATTTTATTCCTGAAACAATCTCTTGATGTCGTGTTCATATCACAGCTCCATAGAAAGTTTACATTATCCTTATAGCTGTAAATGTGTCGTAGTAGTACTAATTTCTCTAATAATTCAGGCAATCATTAATTGGAATTAGAGTTTGAAGTTATTTAGCTTCAACTGTTAGATGTTCTTTAAAAAGAGTGTTTTAATAAGATTTCACATCTGCTTTTATTTATTTCTATTTTTATTTCATTTCTCGCAGAGTGTGCGAGAACGCGTAAGTCACATAAAAAGTGTCTTGATTTTAATATCAACTAGAGAATATCGCTTAATTGGAATATTTTAAGAACATCCATCTAATTTACCTAATAAGGTAAATACGGATGAATTTTCTTTCAGGAAAAAAGTTTCCGAAGAGACATCTCCACCCTCTCTCTATCTGTCTGTCTGTCTCTGTCTCTCTGGAACCAGAAGAGTGGGAACATAACTTCCCGAATGCAACATTGTTCTGAAATGGAGAATGCAGTATTTTCTATAAATAATAATTTATTGAGCAATTCTGTGCGTAACACATCTGACATACATACGTACTCATGACAAGCCAAAATCTGATACACATGAGAGGTTTGTAATATGAACGTTCATCACACCATTCGATAAAACATAAACCAAAGAAGATTAGAAAAATAAAAAGATTTCATTTAAGCCCACATTTATATGGAACATTGATTCATAAACATTTCGTTTCAAACTTTCAAACTTAAATTTTTCTTAACGATTAATCGAAAGGTAGTTTTCATAAAATCAATTTGTACAGGAGGATTCTGGAAGACCTAGATTATGGAATATTGAGGATACATGCCAAGTTTTGTAAGAACATCCGCAAAAAAGTACAAGTAGACTTTCAGAAGAACTTGGTGCATCAAAAGATACCACGCATCGTCACATTAAGACACTTGGAAAATCATACAGAAGCTGTAGATCTGTACGTCATGAACTGACACCTCAACAGTCTGTACGTAGAGTGCATATCTGTCGTCAGCTTAACTGTAATCCCATGGATAACAGATTTATCAGGAGAACTGTCACTTGCGATGAAAAATGGGGTATTATCGAAATTGAGGAATTTTTATTCTCAACAACTGGAAAGAGTTCATGAAATTTTGAGACGTAGATACCCAGCATTAGTTAACCGAAATATAGTTATATTGCAAAAGGAAAATGCAACACCCCATACTGCACGAATAATCATGAAAAATTTTCAGGAATTGGGGGGAATCGAACTGCTCCTACACCCAACATACAGTCCTGATCTCCTACCATCAGATTATTATTTTTGGTCGATCCTTGGCTCATTTCCTATGTGGAAGAAATTTTGACAACATTGAAGCATTGCAGGTGGGTGTCACTGAATTCTTCACATCAAAAACCAGAGACTGGTACCATCGTGAAATAATAAACCTCGAGGAACAATGGCTCAAGACCATAGAATCTAATGACTATACTTTGAAAATTAGTTATTTGCTTTTCATAATGCATTTCTTAAAATACGACGTTACTTGCGAGTCAGTATCTATATTTATATGCAATATATTGTGACTTTGTGGGTTCGTAGAATTAAAAGTCCAATTTGCCGAAATTCTAAATGTTCTTTATTTCCGTCGAAATACACTGTTCAATTCTCACGTAACAACATTACATCACATATACATAGTCTTCCGAGGTCGATGACAATAACAAACAGCGTTCAGTTTACAACATTCCACAGCTGACTCTCAGGTTACAACTACACTCTCGTTACACACAACTACTCACTCATCACTAGCCATGGCTTCTTTTTATACACCCATTCATGAATTCCAGACTGTTCTGTCAATCACTGGGTTTTTCTGGAGTAAACAAGGCATCTAATGACGTAATCCGAATATTTTATCACCTTCCAGAAACGTGAAACCCTATGTGCGCCGGCAATTCTTTCACCTCTGTGATAAACTATCCGTCTCTTGCTTATCGACGCTATCGTTAATTTTCGGCGCTTTGTGAACGCTAGCCACCTATCAGTTCCTTTGTGTACACTAGCCGGGCGATCGTAAACTGCATATGCAAGCTCTTAGCTACCGTGAAAAGTTATCCACCGTTTGTTATCTATTTGTGCCGAAATTTTTATGTCCGTTGTCGTGACAATATAAAAAGGGTCCAGAAAACCTGTTTGGAAATATTTGCATTTGGATTTACCGCTGTGAATCAATAAATATCTAAACTTTAATGTCAAATAGACTTGTATAGTTCAAGATTTACCTTTTACAAATTGTAAATAGAAAATAGAAAATGTGATGTGTTTTTCGTTGTGCTTTGCATTCAACAAAATCGTTGGCATTGTCTTGTTCTTTCCGATTTGTCAGCCTTGTATTATAGAGTAAGGCTTCTCAGAAATATGAGGATGCATAACACATACCTTACCTAAAATATTAAAATATGAATTCAAACTTATCCCTTAATATAACATTTATGTACATTATAATTTGTACATCCTTTTGTTCCTTTAATTTTGTTTCTCATCTCTCCTCATCCTTGCTTCATTTCTGCTATTCCTGCTGTCCTTTCCCTATCATTCTCCATCTTTATTACATTGAAGGAATTCTAGGTCTAACCCTTCTTTCTCTTCTTGGACAACACACCCGAACTTTAGTGTGCAAACTTCCCTTTAGTGCTGTCCTGACTTATCGATACAGTTTAGTGTTTTTAAATTATATGTTCTGCTAGAGATTTCTTAACCTCTATTTCTTCCTTAATGCGAAACAGCGTTTCGAATTTTTTCTAATGTAAAATATCTTGCAGACATTCTTAAAATGTTAATTTACATAAACATGAACTGTGTTTGAGCTTCCATATTCCAGCTCCCTTTAAACTCCTAAGCGTTTACTCATGCTGTATTTTGTATTCAAAATATTTGGTGGAAAAGTTAATACTTCAATCCTGAACCTCATAAATTTAACAAAAGAATGCCGGAAGTTTAGTGGTTAAAATATCACAAACATTTAAGAACCATATTGCCATGGCAACAGGCATAAAAGTTTCGGCACAAGTAAGAAAACAGTCGGCGAATAAAGTTTCATGGTAATAATGATCCTTGCTAAGCAGTTATACCTTGTTTCACATAAGCTTGCCCCGCATCTCTTAACGGTCACGTGACCTAATCACCTCTCATTGGCTACTATTGTAGTATAGACTGTCGTGCGGTAAAAATTAGTTCGTTATTTAACATGGTGATATATCTTTATATAAGAGAATTGTCAAATTTATATTTTCATAACTATTTTAATTAAACATATTACGCAACAGAGTTGATTTATCTGAAATGCATGTTAATTCTTAAACGAAGTAAAGAGGAGGTACCTTTGCTCTCAAGCACATGGCACGATAGCACGTGATTTAGCGGTAGTAATGACATATTTGTTTATATGACTTTTATCACTGACCTCGTTTTGAACTGGATTAGTCATATATCGCCATTCGACGGTGTGTCGTACCCAGTGTGCGAGGAAAATAATTTTATTGATCGATTATTGCGCGTGTACTTATTATATGTGTAATGGCAGAGTCTACCGCCAGTTTTTCACTGAAGTATCGCAAGGATAATTCTTTACAAACAGGAGAACAAAAATGTGGTGCATGTGTTTAATGCACTCACAGAGAAGAATCCGTCTTTGTCAGTGAGAGAAGTCGAACAGCTGTGCTCTGAAGTTACAGGTGTGAGTGTTAGACCCGTAGGAACATCGCGATATGAAATTGAGAAAACAGGAAAACTTACCACTCCAGGCAAAAGCAGGAATAAACAAAAGTGCGTGCTCGGAGAAAATACGTGAAAAGTGTTGTGCGTCGTCATGTGCATAGTTTTTCCTTTAGAAACGATCTCCCTAACATAAGTAACATTTCGTCTGCTGTAAATTAGGATGCAGATTTACCAAACTTCATCAGATTGCTTATACAGCTGGGGTTTGTGAATGAAAAAAGAGGCAAGAAAAATGTGCTAAAAGACAGAGGCGATATTGCTGTGTGGCGAAGACGTTATTTAAGGACAACCAGACTGTACCGAGATAGAAATCGCAAAATATACACGAAGAACACACGAAAAGTAAGGTATGGCGTGACATGGCTTTTAATACTGAAAGACAAGCATTTTTGAAACGTATGTGTGCTGGTTTAAAAAATCCCAGTGGAAAAGGCCAAAGGCCTTTCATTATAAACTCTTTCAGTTTCATTGCTCAGTCATTCAGTTTCAAATTGCTCAGTTCATTATAAACTTGTATTTTTGCATGCCTTCACATCTTTATTTGTATGATTTTATTTATCTTCCCGGCTATTATTATGACGTTTCCTGCACGTTTAAATGTGACGGGAAGGCACCGCCTATGGCCTATGGCGCGAAAGCATTAGCCAATAAGGGTGAGGGGGAAGGTAGTTGAACGCGGAGTGATACATTTCAGCGGGGCAAGGTTATATGAAACAGAGATTAGTAACAGAGATTAGTAATATCTCGGCTATTGTAAACAAGCGCCGGCAAGCAAGAAAACTTGCCGGCACAGATTAAGTTACGCTTCTGGAATGTGATGGAATATTTGGTTTCTTTATTCTTCCGGAAATTTCTGGACTGATGGAGATTAGGTATTTAAGGACGTGACGACTTGCAAAGTAAGTAGTTGTAAAACAGTGAGTTAGTTGTAAAACAGAAAGTTGTAAAACAGTGTTGTGAACGAGAGACAGCTGGAAGTGTTATTGTAACGAGAGCTAATGATGTAATCTGCTCTCACTGTTTGTTATTGCCATCGACCTTGGAAGACTGTGTATATGTGATGTTGTTACGTGAGAATTGAACAGTATCTCTCTGAAAATAAAGGAGATTTTTAATTTCTGTAACTCGGCCTTTTAACTCTACGAACCCACAGAGTCTCAATATACTGCCTGTAGTAATTCGCTCAAGAAGGTTATATATTCGTAAATATGTAATACCATAATCTTCTATGTTTTTAAAATAGGTTGCATTTTAAGATCTAGCCAAGCTTAACGTCCCAAATGATACCATAGTAACTACATCTTCTTTCATTTATATAGCAGCTTTGTTTACGATCTACCGTCATCTACCAACCTAAGTGGTGACACAATATTTTAAACAAACTTTTTTTCTAAGAGCCATTTATTCCAATCCTGTGCTCGGAGAGCTGAACGGACAAACTCGCATGTTCCATTATTATACTATACTATGTCCAACGAGAGAATAAAGTACGGTATCACAACGCGTTCACATGCGTTCGGAATGACAGTACTGTTACAGCTCGTTAAGTATAATATTAATATGTATTAATAATACGAATATGCATTTTCAACACAAAAAAAACCACGCATTTGTTCAAGCCAACAGCTTAATCGCTTCGTTAAATATAATATTAATATAAATTTACGACATTAACGGCACATTTTCCGAGCTAAGTATCACGTATCCATGAAAATTAACTGCTACTTACGTATTGTTCGTACTCTTTAGCACGAGACTTGACCATTGCCAGCAATTTCGCCTTAACATGACCCTCGTGGAAAATTATTCTTTTACTCTGTAGCCATGTTATGATGTCACTTGTTTTGTATGCGTTCTAACCTCGCCCTGTGGTAGGGGGCACTGCCCATCACAATAACACTATTCCGTTCTAATTTGGGGAACTGATGAACTCTTCGGCGGATTACTGACCTCACAAATTCATCACAGACAACATCCAACACTGATCTAGCACGTGGTCTCTTCTTACCGGGAGTTGAAACTTCACCGAATGTGGCTTTTTGCTTGCGTGCACTATAAAAGTTGGAAACCGACACACCGGTAAACCCAGATGTTAACTTCACCACTTCATCAATAGCAAGTTCTGAAAATGTTTTCACTGAACTTGTTAAATACATTCACCACTTCGTAAAGGCCTTCCGCGCGCATGTTTAACAGTACTCGCTAGTTCCGTCATGATCCACAACTGGATACGCCTGTCAGCTTAAATATGAGCGCGCAGCATGACTTACTTTAATTACAAACTAGGTTCCCTATCTATTAGTAAATGTTTTTATAGTTTAAATATGCTTAGTCGCACTTGTACGCTTTAGCAAAACGAACTCAAGACTCCACACCTCAGTAGCAGTACTTTTTCAAGGGACTATTTACATGGCGAAGGCATCATGGAAATTGTGAAGAAGGCGCGCTACTTTTTTATATAATTTACGTCATATCGGACGATGAATGGAATGGGTGAAATGATGCTCACATGAGCCCATGGTCCATAGAGCTTACACTCACCCGACATTCGTCTTTTAGGATAAGGGAAAACCCCGTAAAAACCTCATCCAGGTAACTCACCCTGACCGAGATTCGAACTCTGGACCTTTTGAACGTGAGGCAGACACGCTGCCACCACGCTACCGAGGCGGGCAGGCGCGCTACGATCAACGGTCAAGTGGTTCTGTTTACATCTACTTTATTCTCCCGCTGCAAGCAGTATACCTGGGTTTTAATAGTATCTACTTATACTTTAATTTTTTTGTTATCTTGAATAGAGTGAATGTTATGTGAATGTAATGCTATATGATTTTTTTTTTTTTTTTTTTTTTTTTTTTTTTTTTTGCAATTTACGTCCTTTAACTTTTTAAGTCATATCGGACGATGAATGGAATGGGTGAAATGATGCTCAAATGAGTCCGGGGTACATGGAGCTTAGAGTTACCCGACATTCGCCTTTTAGGATAAGGGGAAAACCCGGAAAAACCTTATCCAGGTAACTCACCCTGACCGAGATTCGAACTCGGGACCTCTTGAACGTAGGCAGATAAGCTACCGAGGCGGGCCTATATGATGTTAATGGTATATTGAAGGCATAATTCATTCATACTTAAATACAAGAACATAAATCAATATCATTGTTTTCATCATAAAAACTCCAAAAATTAGAGAGTAATAGAAGCGAAGACTTTATAGCTACATATGGTGCATAGTTAAATATATTCAATTTATTATTAATGCTTATTAATTTTATATTTAATTTTTAAAACAGAACAGTAGTGAAGCTTTTGTGTGAACATAAATGCCTCAAAATCAAATAATGAAAATCATGGGTAAGAACTAAGCAAATAAATACAGTAAACAGGATTCGAAATTCTGTAGTTCTTACTGTTGCATAACTTGCATATAAAGTTTAGCTGTCAGCGCTGTTTCGGCATTCAAAACTCTTATAGCTGTTAATTATAGAATGAAGTTGAAGCTATGAACTAGAACAGGTGAAAGAGATTACTACATATTCCAGTCTCCCTCTGTTATATGAGGCATTTGTCGTCCAAATGTAGAGCAAGCTATAAGAGGGACTAATTCTATAGACGCAGCCAGCCCTAAAGGGAAGAAACCTTAAACCCTGGAGTATAATAACACAAATCAACTGATGCGGAATCGGTAATAAATTTGCTAATAGTGTAGATCTTGGTGAAACATGGAGAAATAACCAAAATGTATCATGTAATATTATTGCTTGGCAATCAAGACATGCTACTGACGTCCCATGATTAATTACGGTACCGCCCGCTACCAAAGTAGCAGGTTATTTATGTATGTTCTCCAGAGATCGACCGACCCAGCTCACTGAAATCCTTGCATAACACAAATACAGCATTTCCATTCCATTATCACCATGTATTTGTATATTTCTGCGCTGCCAAGGTATGCCAGATTACGTAATGAATAAAAATGAAATTATTGTGGCAGAAGTTGTATTTTCTGAGATAAGGAAGCACAGGTTTACCAACATAAAATATGAAAGTGTATCAAAAGTATTGATCTTTACTCAAATTATATTAAATTGTAAAATGTTCTCTTTACTCTTTCTGGTATTAATATATTAGTTTCAATGATATTGTTTTATCCATACATAAATGTCCTTCAATAAAAATTACACTCATTTAGACACGTAAAACGCCTCTCTTTGAAACTAAGTCTAAAGAACTACCCTAATACTAAATCAATGGTAATGCTCTATCGCACTCATTTATCAATCACTCCACAGCCTTCCAGTGTTTCTCAGTTCTTAAAACTGGCAATTTCAGGGAGGTATTTATTCCAAACTCAAGCCAGAAATGTTCTTTCCCAATTATTGTTTCATTTTATGTATCATCTATGTCCATTGCTGGCGGTGCCATACAAACATTATACAAAATATACCATCACTCTTTGGTGCCACAATTGTAATGCCCTACCGGTCTGGCTTGGTTTATAAGAGAAATAATTATATATCACTCTTAATGTGTAATTACCTAAATGTAACATTTAATGTAATTACTTTTAATTAATGAATATTTGGTTCTGTATAAATTACATTTATGGTTACTCTAACATCGAAACAATATAGTAATGTTGACTGGGTATTAACAAATATGAACAGGATAGAATATTTTAAACTGTAATTTGCTGTAAGCCGTCTAAAACTGTCTTATGGTTATTTATTATAATAGCTTTAAAGTCGCCCGCCTCTGTAGCGTAGATGGTAGCGTGTCTACCTCACATTCAAGAAGTCCCGAGTTCGAATCTCGGTCAGGGCGAATTACCTGGATCAGGTTTTTCCGGGGTTTTCCCTTATCCTTAAAGGCGAATGTCGGGTAGCTCTAAGTTCTATGGAACCCAGGCTCATTTGAGCATCATTTCACCCATTTCATTCATCGTCCGATATGACTTAACGTTGGAGGATGTAAAATTACAACAACAAAAAGCTTTAAAATTATGTGTGTGTTCCCATTACAGATTGGCAATGCTGTTGTAACATAATTGACTACCTTTTACTGTGTTGCTATAAAGGTACGGTACATAATGCCAAATGTTGAATTACGGTTTGGTTGAAAGGTAAAGATTCTTCCAAAATTGCCCTGTGCTTTGACCGTTAAAACGAGTGGTGAATGAAAAGCAATATTGGATAGGGAAAAGGAACTTGCTAAGGGAAAGAGCTGATGAATGCCAGAAATATTCCAGCAGAAAAGATTTCATATGATATGCAATGTTCACATTGATGGTGATATGTAGAGTTGAAATCGTAAGTGAAAAATACGATGGAATAGAGGAGCCTAGATTTGTAGTGAAAAATGTATCCTTGGACAGAAAACTGTAAGTTTAATAATACTAACAAGCACTATAAGGCCTTAAGGAATTTATTATACGTTCAAGATCATAACTGAAAACAGAAAGCAAACTGAAGCATTTGGCTAGGTAGAGTCAGACTGAAAAATTCAACACCACAGCCGGGATTTAAAAAATGGATCTTCCGGTCTCCGTCCGGTTGCTATTAATCATTGAGCTATCATGACAAACATGCCCAAACGACAGTTAAGCGTAGAGGTTCTACTCCCATTAGTCCTGGACCCGTAGGATCAAGGTCCCAGGCCTTCTTCTACCCGGGAGCGATAGATACACCGGGGCTCCTTGCATAGGGCAATATCTGATTTCATAAAAAGCGCCCCCCTCCCCCGCTGAGCAAAACGTCAAGACGGGATGGAAGTGGATACGCCACTGACGCGCGTCAACCCCGCAGGGAAGACTACGGAAAACCTCGGTGGGTCCGCCTGGTGATCTAGCAAACCTACTAGCTCTGCAGGCTAGTACCCGGGACTTATGAGGCAACCCTCTACCCCCTTCGGGCAGCCGTAGCTTGGCCGGAAGTACTCAATTCCCCGTGGGTGTCAGGAACTCACTGCCCCCTCGAGTCAAAACCAATCCGAAGAGCTCCCAATCAGGGAGGGGCTCGAATGTTCGTCCCAAGGTTCCTCTAGTAACGTCAGAGGTACCACGAGTGCTAGGGATCCGCAGCGCCCGCACCACGGCAGCTGAAGAGGACGGATCTCCTGCCCTACGGGGATGCCCACACGACATCAAATTCTCCAACTGACCCGCATTTTTCCAGTAAACTACTAGTTCTCATACACAATGAGATACTATGCACCGCTTTCGGCGACGCCGTAAGTAGTATCACTCAGTAGCTCTGCACCTGTTTACTCACTTGCAACTGACGTTTAACTGATTTGCCTTCCCCTCCAGTTGCAACCGCTCTGAGGTGGACTCGTCCAGATACCACAGCGCATCGCTCTGCATTTTTTCAAGATAAAAAATACATCTGTACATAAGTCTCAAGTATGCTGGCCATCGTAGCTCAATGGTTAAGAGCAACCGGACGGAGATTGGGAGATCTGTGGTTCAAATCTCGGCTATCTTAACATACTCACGGCTAGTGTGAAAGAATGATTAATTTTCATAAACTGAAAGATTATTAAAAGTAGTATAGCAATAATTCCTAACGTACCTCTGGGGTGTGACAGTTCCTAGGTCTACCGTATTCTTTGGCTCCCTCTATAAAAAATATCTTCCTGGTATGGGGTAGCATGTTACCCTCTGATTTCTAAGGCTGTGGGTTCAAACCCGGTGGCAGATGATGTGCATGTTTGGGCGTAAATATTATTAACATGGTTTCTTTCGAAGGCGAAACAAAGCACTTGGTCCCGTAATCTAGATTTATCAACTCTGATAGAGAGGCCTTTGTGCAAAATTAAACTTTCTTTCATGCCCAACATCATGGGATGCTTAAGAACCATAAATGACAGTTAAACAGCATCCATAAATAAAACTCAGTTATTTACTTTTTCCTATGTAACAAGGCATAATAATAAATGATAAATAACCAAACTGCTACCACATAAATACTTAAAAGTTCAATATTTTCGTTATTGCTGCTTATCATAAGCTGTCTTGGCCTGGATTTCCATTATCTACTCTAAAGCTAAAACTTTCTAGACTATATGTTCAAACCAAGAAAGTTTAAGTGCCGGAGGAGCTTCTCCAGATGAAACGCAGGAGGTGAATTCTCAGACATTAAGCACCATGAAACAGATTGGAAAGAGGAAAACGACTGGCAACACGGATGAACTATTAAGCAAACTATGCACCTATGCCTAATCGCTGAAGTAGTCTGCGAAAATATCACGTTCTACGGAGTTTAGCAAAACCCTCTAAAAACAGCTTCTTCACGGATTCTTAAGCGGTTTAAATGAACTACATCCAATTGTCTAGTAAAAATGTGAAATAATGTGAGCATGCATTCGTTTGAACTACTGGGCCATTACTAAAATTTTATATGCGAAATCAAAAATGCAAGCGTACATAGTACACCTTTTAATTCTAAATTAAAATCTGAAACTGATTTTGTATTCAGACTATTTTCTTCTAACTTTATTTAGCTTACTTGCGTAGTTAAAAGTAAAATTCAACTACACAAAAGTACATTACACTTTCAAAATTTAAAACTGTTTTACAGAATAAAGGAAAAGTTCTGTTAAGTACTTCACAAATATGTATTGCATAATCATATATTTTGAAGCTACGTTTATATTTAAATGCTGAGATACTCTGATTTTTGGGAACAACTGAACAACATCATAATCCATTCCCAAAATAAATAAATTAATACCACGATGAGTTTAATTATATTCATGGGTTTCTTAAAGGATCTCCAACGTAAGCCATATCATCTGCTAAATGAAATTGGTGAAATGATTCTCAAATGAGCTCAGAAGTCATAGAAATTAGAGTTACCCAACATTCATCTTTCAGGATAAGGGAAATTCACAGCAACAGCCTGCCCGCCTCGGTAACGTAGATGGTAGCGTGTCTGTCTCACGTTAAAGAGGTCCCGAGTTCGAATCTCGGTCAGGGTGAGTTACCTGGATAAGCTTTTTACGGGGTTTTCCCTTATCCTGAAAGACAAATGTCGGGTAACTCTAAGTTTCATGGACCCCGGACGCATTGAGCATCATATCACCCAATTCATTCATCGTCCGATATGACTAAATGTTGGAGGACGTAAATTACAAAAAACAAAAAAAAACAGCAACAGCCTTATTCAGAAAACTCACGGCTTACTACCTCGGGACCTCTTGAATGTGAAGCAGAATCGGGCGTTAAAGTTCTATGCTGAGGTTCCCAGTTCACTGTATTGCTTATGCTGTTTTCTTGCTGTATGGTTTTCATTTATTCACACACACACACACACACACACACACACACACACACACACACACACACACACACACACACACACACACACAAACTACAACCGAAACCGAGACCATCCGAATTCCGGCATTTCTTAACTGTTTTACACACATATACACAATACATACACTCATGCCCAGCGTATTGGCATATTACCTAGTCCATCATGCTTTACGGTGAGATTGTGCGTCATTCTCCTGCGGGGATGATGGTTTGACCCTTGCTATCTGCTGAAAAAGTATTATTAAGTTTTATTAGTGCTGCAACACTCCAAAAATCTTTTCATTAATAATAACGTTAGTATGGTCCATCGATTATTTAACACGATTGAAGGGAGCCAGAGTTTTGACTATCAGAAAGAGAATTTGGAATGGAAGAAAAAATAGTGGGAGTAGTGAAATGCTTTCTTACTAGATTTTAACCAAAATTTTAAGACAGTTGCAACATGAATGAAGGAAATAAACCAGGGAACAAGAGTTTTCTGTTATTTTTAAATATTCAAGAAATATTGTGACTAACACACACGCAACCTAAAATGATTAATATATTCCAATACTGTACCTAGATCATAAAAGAAACATTGCCATCTTATTAACCAAACGAACGACGACTTTTGCCTCTTTTGTGCAATTCGAACATAATCTTTGAATGTAGTACATAGAATCAACACGTACTAGTAGAAAGGAAAGAGTTAATACGATGCTGTAAACTAGATGCGTCCTGTTACTTAATTAGACTAATTAAAGAATATAAGTAAACCAACGTAGGAAAAATACGTTACATAAATTAAGGAGAGATCAATTGTAGACATAGAGGGATTTAGGAAATCGAAGAGGATTAGAATAGTAAATCCAAATTTAGATAAGAAGGGACCTGGAAATGTATGTGTGAAGAGGTGATTACTTCACAAATGTTGACCTTGACAGGGAATGAAGAGGACTGGGAGGAGGAGGTGAAAAGAAGTAACAATGAAGACTCATACTTTAATATTTGACATTAACTTCAAGGAGGTTCCTTTATTCTTAATGGAAAGACAGGTTTGAGTGCAGAGAAGAAGTTCGACCAAAACGAGGAAGGAAAGAAAGCAGGGTGGAGGAAGAAGAGAAAAGGTGGGAATATGAAGAGAGTGGTGCCAGTGGGTTTATATCATTGGGAAATCCAACTGGGATCTCGGGATCGCGAGGGATAGTCAGTGGAGCTATGGTGACATTACGTGAATAGAGACTTGGACTGACTACTATTTCATCAATTGTAGGAGGAGTTGGAAATTGCGTAGATTTGAAGGTGAAGTTGGTGTTACGAAAAAAATGGAGGATGTAAATGGAGTGGTGTAAGTGAAAAGGGTGAGGAAGGTAGTGGATCATCGTGATAAAACAAAGAAGAAAGAAGATTAGTTTTTGCTGTATGAGATAAACATTTAGTATATTGTCGCGAACCGGATCGCGATAACGCGGCTTGCGCACACAAAGGAACAGATAGGCAGACAGTGTGGAAATAAAGAGCTTGCAAAAATTAGATAAACATAGCGTGAGATAAAGGAATTGCCGGCCCAGATTAAGTTACGCTTCTGGAAGATTCGGATTTCGTCATTTGAAGTTTATTCCAGAAACATCTAGTGATTGTACACAACAGTCTCGGATTATGAATGAGGTATTTAAGGAGTGAGTGAGTCGCGAGAGGTAAGCAGAGAACAGCTGAGAGTGTTGTTGTAACTGAGCTGTTTGTTATTGTCATCGACCTAGAAAGATTGTGTAATACATGTGACGTAATGCTGTTACGTGAGAATTGAAAGTGTATTACTACGGAAATAAAAGATATTTGGAATATCACGAACTTGGCCTTTTAATTCTACGAACCCACAAATCAGAATTGGTGTCAGAAGTGGGATAACGACAACATCACCGAGAAGATGAAAGAAATGAAGGCCGAATTAACAACGAAGACGGAAGTTGCAAATAGCAACTTGGCTGCGACGACGACCGCGAAGATGACCGACACCAGGAAGAGCAGCCGGAAGAACGAGTAAGGCCCGGCGTGGCGAGGAGCACGTCGATGCCATCACTACCATTCCCTCGAGTGACACAGCGTGCCGGCAGCCAACGTATGGATTACAGCCTCTTCGCGGGTGTTTGGGTCAAAGGGAAGCCGTGCCGCATGCTCGTAGACACCGGGGTAACCGTGACCATCATCAGACCTGACGTGGCCAAGGGTTTGTCGTCGAGGAAACCAAGTCGATCATACTAGCTAGTGGCGGCATCGGGTGACACTTTGCCCGTGGAGAGGGAGTACCTGCTGCAGTTGACCTTTGGACGGAGTGCCGTCCGTCAGTGGGTGTTCGTCGCGGAGGTGGCTGAGGAGGTGATACTGGGATTGGATGCCTTCAGGAGCCACGAGGCGACGGTCGACGACGGCAGGAAGGTCCTGCGGCACAATGGAGAAGAGGTCATAACACGGCAACCCGAAGAACGCCTTGGAATCTGCAGGCTCATCTTGAAGGAAGTCGTGGTTGTCCCCGCGAGAAAGGAGGTGGTGGTGACGGCATGACTGGAAGTACAGCAAACGAAGGACATTGTTGCCATGCCGAGAGTAGGTGCCACTGAGGCTGCTTAATATAGCAGCCACCGATCACGACGTCCAGGCCGGAACGGAGCTGCGAACGTGTGAGCCAGTGGTCAGCGTAACCGCAATCGAAAAGACACAGGAGCCGGCACCGATGCAACACCTGGGGTCCCGGCTGGAAGGCTTATTGGAGAGGGCGGCCGACCACCTGACCGCAGAACAGCTCGAGAAGATTCGACAACTGCTGAGACGATACCAGCGCGCCTTAAACCAGGGCAGAGAAGAATTATTGCATCACCGGCGACAGCTACTGGCGATGATAAAGACCTTGGAGCACTTCCACAAATACCTGTATGGTCAGTCATTCCACTTGAGGAATGACCACTCCGCCCTAACCTGGCTACTTAGTGTTAGGAACCTGGAATGCCAGATATCCCGTTGTTTACAGAGGCTGTAGGAGTACGACTTCGCCTCTGAACATCATAGAGGGAAGAGCCACGGAAACGCAGACTCCATATCCCAAAGACCCTGCCCAGAGGAGTGCGGCCAGTGCACAAGACTGTGCAATAGTGCAGCGTGCCGCAACAGTCCGAGTATCATGACAGTGCCTGCGGATAGCTGGGATAGCGCAGGCCTGAGGAGGGAGCAGGTGGTGGACGCAGACTTGAGGCCACTCTTGACAGAAGTGGAGGCAGGGACAAGACCAAACTGGGAGGACATCGCACCGAGGAGCACCACCTACAAGTCGTACCGGGCCCAATGGGATTCACTGAAGACAAGAGAGGGCGTGCTGCTCCGGGTATGGGAATCGCCTGATGGGAAGACGCAGAGAGAACAGTTGGTTCTTCCCCGAAGTAAGAAGGAAGCCTTAGAAGAAGTGCACGCAGGAACCTTAGAAGAAAACCTGAAGAAGGTCGTGGCCAGCCATCAGCGAGACTGGGACGTCAAGGTGCCACTGTTCTTACTGGCCTACCGCTCGTCAACACACGACACCACATAGATGACGCCAGCCAGCTTAATGTTCGGCCGAGAGTTACGCCTCCCTTGAGACCTGGCCTTTGGGAGCCCCCCGGACGCAAAACAGCCAGCAACTGAGTATGTGGGGAACCTGGTGGACTGTCTCCACGACGCACATGAGATGGCTCGTCAGAACATCCAGAAGGCGAGCGACCGCATGAAGACCCGATAGGGCAGGCAAACCAAAAGTCAAGGGTTCCAGCAGGGTGGCCTTGTTTGGTTGTACCGCCCTACACGGACCAAGTGACGCTGCCCGAAACTTCAACAGCCGTGGCAAGGACCGTACCGGGTGGTGAAGAGGATTAACGATGTAGTCTACCGCATCCATAAGGTGCCCCGAAAGAAGATGCTGGTGGTACACCTGTATTGTCTGGCTTGCTACAATGGTGCTGGTCGGGACGACCAGTCTTGAGGAGGGAGCAGTGTCGCGATCCCGATCGCGATAACGCGGCTTGCGCACACAAAGAAACTGATAGGCGGACAGTGTGGAAATAAAGAGCGTGCAAAAAGCAGATAAAAGTAGCGCGAGATAAAGGACTTGCCGGCTCAGATTAAGTTACGCTTCTGGAAGATTCGGATTTCGTCATTCGCTGTTTATTCCAGAAACAATCTGGTGATTGTACAGAACAGTCTCGAATTATGAATGAGGTACATAAGGAATGAATGAGTCGCGAGAGGTAAGCAGGGAACAGATGAGAGTATTGCAAACTGAACGCTGGAGGATTGGAAGATTGTGTAGTATATGTGATGTAATGCTGTTACGTGAGATTTGAAAGTGTATTACTACGGAAATAAAAAGAGATTTGGAATATCTGCAACTCGGCCTTTTAATTCTACGAACCCACAAAGTCACCATACATATTTTAATATGCAATTATTACTCCCCGCACCAACTAAATCACTTCTGAAGCGTGTGGCTGATGAACATGAACTTCGATGTACGGAGATATACACAGAGAATCAAAATATTAAAATAACGACCTTTTTTTTAATTTGGGTAGACAGATTGATTTTAAAGCCAAGTTTATTATAGTGTAACTTTGTGGGTTCGTAGAATTAAAAATCCAATTTGCAGAAATTCTAAATGTTCTTTATTTCCGTAGAAATACACTGATCAATTCTTACGTAGCAGCATTACGTCACAGACACACCACAATCTACCAAGGTCTACAACGTTCTGATCAGCTCTCGTTACAACAATACTCTTGTTACACAACTGTTTACTGTTTACTCACAACTCTCTGCTGTTCTCCGCTTAGCTCTCCCGCGACTGTTTTTACAACTGCCCGCTGGCGTGTCACAATCTCTTAAATACCTCATTAATAATTCTAGATACTTCCGGAACAAAAAATAAATCGAAACACTCAAAACGTCACCAGAATGTTCCAGAAGTGTAACTTAATCTGGGCTGGCAAGTCCTTTATCTCGCACTACTTTTACCTGATTTTTGCAGACTCTTTATTTCCACACTGTCCGCCTATCAGTTCCTTTGTGTGCGCAAGCCGCCTTATCGCGATCGGGTTCGCGACAATAGATACTTTTGGAGTTTGTTGCACACTGAAACGCCATCCAATTAAGTGTTAAGAGATTGTTTTTCTTTGCACAATTTGTGCGCACTTCTCCCTTGTATGTTAAATATTCTCATCAGATGCACCTATCGGACTACCTCATTTTGGCAAATACCTTATGCTTTCAGATTCACAATTCTTCTTACCGTTCTGTGTGGAAATGTTTTAAATTTATAAGACCTGAAGCTTTCCTGGCGACGAATATGCTCAAGTTGTTCTCGGGAAGCAAGCAAATGTTGATAGTTTTGTCTTTGTTTATACTTGTGTTATATCCAGCGATTCATTTGTGATTATAACATTTGATAAATAGCCTGATGGTGGGAGAGATGCACACTCTCGAAACGTCGATTTCTAATCGTCTTTTCATCTGGCTTGCTTCCCGAGATCAACTTGAGCATGTTTTATATTTATTTGGGCTTTTTAACTACTATGTCTCTCAGCGTCTCATGGCTTTCAGTAGCGTGAAACACCCCTTAGTTTTGCTCGGAGGTCTCTTTATCAAACTTGAGGTTCTTTTAGATGCGTAAATCTACGACACTAGACCACACTTTAGTCCCCTTGCGAAGAAAGCATTGCTAAAGATTTTTACGACCTCCATCGAGTTTAAGCTCGCAATCTGGGAACTAGAGACCACCATGTTCCCTCTAGACCAAAGAGGACGACTGGAACTGGAGCACAATTTAGATGCACATTACTAAATAAATTCTAAGGCTCGCCATGAGATGTGCTTGTTCCATAGCGAATTGTTATTGAAATTAGACTTCATTTATTTTATTCGACATCTGATAGAATATTATTTGACACAATGGACGATCAGATTCAATACTATAAATCAATAAATGAATATAATAAACAGTTCTCATTGATGTAAACAAACGATATTCAGATAGGCAAATTTCCACGGATATAAAGAAAGGACACTCAAAATAGCAGCGAGAAATAAGAAAGCTGCAGTCACTTCCGGTTAAAACGGAAGTTACTAAAATCGTTTAATCTGTTTTGAAATTTTCCATGTTATAAAACAGAATAAATAATATGATATTAAATGAACTTAAAAAGCAAAATAAATAAATATTCAAATATACAAGCATATAAAAACTAACATGAAATGGATACTTAACGTTAGAAAAATATGATACATAATACGAAGATTAAATAAAATGAAGTAAATAAATACAGACCAATAACTTATTAAAATAGTTAATGTGAGTGGCTACCAATACATCTTTGGCTGATCTTCACTGAATGTAGATTAATACAAAATAGGTAATAACCGCTTACCGGATACTAAGTTTTGCTGATTTCCAGCAAGGTTAGAAGTATATTTTAGAAATTTAATAAACTTATTTTACGCCTTTATGTAACTTTATAATTTCTCTTCTCCTTTTCATTTCTTGCATATTTATTTATTATTTTGAAGAGCTTGTGTAGTTGTAATTTTACCTGAAAAAGTCATATAAAAATTTAATTCCGTTGTGTGAATACGTTTAAAGTTTAAATATATTCCCAGCGCCGTAGCAAAGGTATCGGGATAGTATATCTAACCATCCATTCACTCATCAGTCCGTCCTTTTATCCAGCAATCCAGCAATCGAGAGTGGGTCGCGACGTTTTACCTGGGGGGGGGGAGGAGGGTGTTAGTTCGTCGGAGCATCTAGACGATTTACTGCGTCTTTATATAGACGAAATAAAAGAGTGACCTTTGTCGGAAGCTTTTGTTTGTGCGTTTACTGTATCTAGCCTAGTCGGAGTACATTAGGTAACTTGAGTGATCACCTGTCCAGGAGCCGGCCACATCCAATGCCCACATATTGCGTGACTGCGAAAGACGGACCTCCCGCTGGCTAGAGGGAAGCGGGATTAGGTTTGGTTCTTGTGGTACCAGGTTATTTCTGCGACTGTGCTGGGACTTTATGGGATGTGACAGCCCTTTTTACGCAAGATGTCCTTGGGCAAGCGGCAGCTCTTCCTCTTGCGAAGTGCCCAGTGGTGTCATAATGACCGAGGGGGTTCACCAGCTGCTTAGTATGCATGTCAAGTTTATTGTTCTGAGATCTTTCTTGCACCATGTCCACAATATATGGAATCCGGATTGGGCATGAAGAATGTATGATGGCAATCTGCGCACAGCTTTATTATAGATCATCCTTAGCGCTCTGTTCTTCACAGTCTGCAGTCTGCGAATGGTGGTAGATGTTGCCGATCCCCTGACTTCGCAACCTTGCAGGATCAGGGGCAGGATGACCGCCCAATATAGGTACAGTTTTAGGTGTCTTTCCATCCGTCTATTCATCTGCTTAAGGGCAACCATTCACTTCTGTGTTCCGTTATTTGACCTTGCCTTACGAGGTTTGCTGCTCTTGATATTCTTAGATTTATTGGGACCAATTTAAAATCTAGGAGGTAGCAATGTGTAACAATCCTCCTTTGGAAGGATGGATTCCCAGTCACATACCTAGCAATGCGCTAAGTAGCAAAATGGACTGGCCGTAACGTTTAAGTAGGTGTTGAACCTGCTTGCTAATAGCTATTTCTTTATTTCCTTGCATAAAATTAATAACACATGCTTTCATTTGTCGGGCCCAAATGACCTTGTTGTCGACGGGCCCTAAAACACCACACACTCACTCACTCACTGCTTTCATTTGACGACTTATATTCTTCACATAATTCTAGAGTTTATCGCATGTTATAAATATGTAGAGTTCAGAAATTTATAGTCCAAAGCAAACTAAACTTGAAAAATATCATAAAGCCTGGGACTATTTTAATTATCTATAAGCCCTCATTTAACATCATTATTTTAAGGTTATGGCTCTCCAAAAGGCACAAATACAAATAATACAAAAAGATTGTGGAGGTGACTTAGCTGTATGTTTGAAGTCTAGAAGTTCATTTTGATTAGTTTATTTGTATTTAAACATAACATACTTTATTACAATTCCAATCACAATTTTCCAATTCTATTCTAAGTACTGATGCAATAATAATGGGTGGCGCACAATTCCACGTTCACGCTACAGTTTGGAGCAATAATATGGGTAGCTCAGGGTAAAGCATTGAGGTTTATCTCTGGGTATGCGTGGGTGTGTATGAGAAGGATACTATTAATGACACTGGAATGCCCGTTTCAAACTGGTTTAATGACTGCTTCTTTTTATCATCATATTAAACTCGAAGTTGCCGACCAAGGCAATCACTGTTCAGAGAGACTGAAGGTGGAATGTTAATTACCCGATAAACTTAATTCGTTCTTCACGTACATATGAGCCGACAAATATCTTCTCTCATCACTTCTGGTCTCCTTTGACCAAGAGAGAAGAAGAGGACTGCCGTAACCAGCTTCACGCCACGTACTGAGTGTCCTCACAGCTGCGCGTCGGTGTGTGACTTTCACTTCTGGAAGCCCTCTTTTCATACAAAGATTCCCTTTGCGACTATTTTGTCCATTGTGATTATTAGACCCGCTCATGCCATTAATAAGGGTCCGAAGAATACTGTTTTCAAACAAACTCAAGTGCTGTCCTTTAGAATTCTATTTCTCCCTTGTCTTTTGTTACACAACTCAACCAACTCGATGCACCTGCACGCGTTCCACACAAATATACATTCCTTTGAAATCCATTACGATTCTTTATACATTGTATCCCTTAATTTCGGTATCAGTACTAATTTGCTAGCTGCTTAATTAATGAGCTAGTGGAGTTATTGGCGCCCCAGACGTTTGTCCCCTATTCTAGCCCTTATGCAACAATGACCTAATATTCCGTTGTGTCCTCCATTTTCTGCCTCTTAATCTCCTTACGCTTCTCATCCATTTCTCTTTGACTTTGTCTGCATACTTACCCACCTCCCTTATTCTTTTCTCACCTTTCAACGTAAGCATTTTTATACTAACTGCATGAGCCCCTTTATTATCCCAGTTCTTATCCCATATTAATTTGCTCCAGTATTCTAGTTCTTTTCATTCCATTACGTAATGCTCCATGCTTTTTTTATTTCCACATAAGATGCACTGCTTTGATGAACTACTCCTCAATATAGCTCCTACCCTTACTTCTCATATCTATCACATTGATCAATGTATGTTTCCCTTCCCTATTCTCTCTTCATTTTCAGGTATAAATACATTTAGTGATTTCTTACTTATCAAGCTTCCCCGTGTCACTTGTCTGTCAATGTCCTCTACTCTGTTTTAAATGCTGGCTCGAAGTCTGCTGCTTCTCCTCCGGCATATATCTACCTGTTGTTGGTGGTATTGCTCTGAATTGCCTGTAAATGTCTAGTTGCTATTATCTTGGCTTGGGTAATGAGTTACCCGTGTTAATGCTTGTCTGGATTTATTCCAGTTAATAATTAATGAAGCTACTAGATAGATACATGCTACTTTCTAGTTTCCCGCCTCACATGTTTGCAAAACTGAGTTGGAGGCGAGCGATGGTCGTCAGGCTGTGGCGAACCGCAGCGAAATCATGAAGTCCTGCCATTTCTAGAATTTAACCTAAGGCTAGCTTTAGGATTCGTGTGTGCGTGTGTGTATATGTGTTTGTGTGAACTTGCATCACGTGTGTTACAATTACATATCACAACCCCGCATATACCCTCCTACTCCCTTTACCATCAGAATCCACTCCAACATTTTCAAACCTCATAACCAGGTTGTGATTTTGATAACCTAAAAATGCTTGAAAATGACCTATAAAATGACTTGAAAATTAAATGAAAATGATCTAATAATTAAAAAAATAACATAAAAATTTGATTTTTTTTTAAATTAGTAATCAAAGTTATAAATTGTTATTATTATATGGAACACATAGATAACAAGATGCACAGCCACAACAAATCGGCTAGTTCAAGTCAATAACACAATTGCAACTCCAAGCAGTGCTAGGCAATGAAAAAAGGAAATTCCCTATGACGAAGTCAACCCAAACGGAGCCCAAGGGGTCAAGACTTGTGTCATTGTAAGAGATGGCGCAATTTGGAAATGGTTATTTATGTCCCAAAGTGTTTAAAAATGACCCTAAAATGTCCTGAAATATTAAAAATTGACCTGAAACGTTAAAAATAGACAAAAATGACCAAAAAAGTGATAGTAATGAAATGTCATCAGAATCCGCGACCTGCTTATGACAAATGTTTTAGAAACAATTCAGGTCTGCTCCATTTATCCATTATAGAAACAAATTAAATTAAAATATTAGTAAAATAGTTTAGAAAGAGGTGGTAATGAAACACTGGTTTTAGGTATGTTAGGAAATCCGCGTTACAAAAAAAAATAGATTACCTGAAAATCTGAGATGTTACAATCACATGACGTTTTCTACCATTCCTACAACTATCCTTAGTACTCTATTTTTTATATTTTATCTTATCAGGATACACTTTGTTACAATCGTTGTATTACCTATGTCCTTTTAGGTACAATGAGAATAGCGGAATACACTCCGATTAAATGATAGTCACACACAGGTACTTCATTTAAAACCCAACTTGCGCACGGGATTTCGCCTGTGCCACAGTATATAAACTCCTCGCATAAAGCATGTATGACAACCTTACCTTATGGAAGATACTGGAAGATCTACTCTCCGCTAAACAAGCATTATATCCGGAGAACACATTCTGATTCACACGATTGAGTTGGCCACTGCAATGTTTCATTTCTAATATTTTGTTGTATTTCTTCCAATGCATGAGAATTCGTCTTGTAAACTTTGTCTTTTAGTTGCTCCAAAAATAAGAATCACACACTTTTAGATCGGAGGAGCGAGAGGGACCACACACCAGCACTAATCACTCTATCTTCACGCTTCATCTTCCCTAATTTTACTCATGGACTCCTCTGCTGTATAAGCAGTAACAGAATCTTCTTGAAACCACCCATAAGGTTTCTCTTCTTCTATCATTCAGATAAAATGGGGCCATACGTCATTTAGGTACCTCTCTGCATTTAGTCTTCTCGTAGAATGTTGGACCATTATTTTTTTTAATTTACGTCCTCCAACATTAAGTCATATCGGACGATGAATGGAATGGGCGAAATGATGCTCAAATGAGCCCAAGGTCCAAGGAGCTTAGATTGACCCAACAATCGTATTTTAGGATAAGGGAAACCCCCGGAAAATAACTAACCCTGACCGAGATTTGAACTCGGGACACCTTGAACGTGAGGCAGACATAGTCTAGCGTTACTCCTACTTTCCGATGATGATGATGAGGTATTTCTTGAGCGTGTTGTGGATTTTCAGAGGCCCAGTACCGACTGTTGTGAGTGTTGACACGACCACTGAGGTGGAACCACGCCACATCGGAAAAGAACGAAGTTGTGGATCAATTAAACCGTTATTCACTGATGAAAGAAACCACTCTCGATAATACTTTCGTGATACTGGGTCAACTTGTTTTAAAACTTGGACACATACGCTTATACAATTTTACTTGTAATAATTTAGTTGCTCTATGTGCAGAGGACTGAAATTTCCAACTGTTGTACTAGCTTGGGATGGATTTGGTTAGTGAACATTCAAAACATGCGCCTATGTCGCCTAACATTTCCTCTCTTACCAATGTACATTTACGCCTTCGTTCTTATCTTTCCACAGAACATTGGTTCCGAATTTCTTCACAATTTCGTTAATTATAAATCTGGAAGGAGGCACTTCACGAACATCTGAATGTATTCTGTGCGAACATGGCTTGGTGATTCCCATTTATAGTAACTTTTATACAGACAACATGTCGGTCTAATAGTTAAGCAACTGGTACAATACTGCCAAGTGGAGTGCACAGCGCTAGCCCCCGCGCACAACGCAGCTGGTAGCAAGGCCGCGGGAGAGACGAAACGACGTGTACTCCGTTAGGTTTTAAATAAATAAACCTGTATTTTAAAATCTGGTCATTCGTTATATGATAGCTACAGCTTCCACTCATTTTGCATGATCATAATGGTGGAAAGAAACAAAGGGATAGCAACTTCTTATTTAAATAAAGTATAATTATTTTAAATATAACAATTTAACAACAACAAGAAATATCTAGTAAATAGTTAACTCCACAAAAAATGCTGCTGGCATAAACTGTGTTCTTTAACAGATCTAACTTTTTATGTAGTAAAATGCCTTTCTCTTACGTATAACATCAATCATGAAGAAATTATTTGCAATGAAGAGCACTGTAGAGGCTATTCCCAGTAAGTTAAAATTGCGTGTACATTTGTCAAAATATATTTAACATGTGGTATTTTAATCAAAATGTTATAACTATTTTTTAGAAAAACAAACTGTTTAAAAATTGTCTCATGTAAACGGTAGTTTGGGGTGACAAACTTCCTTGAAAATCTTCCTGTCGTTTGCGTGTAAGACAGAAGATAAGTGCCAAGTGTGGCATTTAACCTCTTTTCTTTATTTGTCAGTTCCTAGAGATACTAAAAAGCGATTGAATAACATACTGATAAACCAGCGGAAACAAATAAATGAAAATACGTAAATATACACGAACTTTATTTTAAAATAGTTTTCTTGATTTATTCAGAGAAACTCAAAAGGTGCTAGGAAAATTGGAATCGCATTTTTCGCTTGTATTCCTTGGCTTATTAGGTACGTGGTAAAGGAATTAAAATATTTTTTTCATAATATGTATGTTGTAGAAATAAGAAGTGCTAATCATTGGTGGAGAACTGTTACGTATACAATTTCTAAACGTTTTCCTTTCGCTACATTTGAGAAGGTTGTTTGCTGTATTTGCTACCCTCAATGTGCTTGTAAATTCCGGTATTGGCAGAAAGTGAACAGAACTAAGGAAAATATTATTCTAATTGAAAACACCATTAACTGTAACGAGTAGACTCAAAGGAACCTCATTTGTAAGGCACATTAAGGCAGAGTCGTACTCTTCATGGAGTTGCGTGCCTCTTAATTTAATTATGTAAGCATCGAAGTGTAAACCCTACATTTTCTTTCTCCAACGGTCCTTCGGCTTTTATTGACTTCCAGAATAGAATTTGATGTTGATTGATCAAAAGAAAGGAAAGAGAGGTTTCTAATTTCAAAACGGAATGTTGTCGAAGTTGCAATCGTGCATAATATCTTTTATAGAATTATATTCTAACCTTTCCTTTGATAATCTGTAATCACAATATAAAAATAAACCTAATCCAACCATTTCCGTAATAGATTAAAAATATCTTCTTTAGGCCCAAATAGAATAAAATTTGGATATGTTACAGTCAAATAACTATTTTTACCTACTGTCAAATATTTTACATGGCTTCTAAAATTCTTGCAAAATCTTATTCTATATCTGCTTCAAGTTAGCTGAGATATACTTTGGCATCAATAACTTCGTTGAATATAATGTTATCGATTAAAAAATGATAGATATAAAACTGTTTAAAAGCGCGTCGCTATATGTTAGTTATAAAACTCTTTCCAGGATATTGCAAGAAGCAAGTGAATATTACATAAATGTAAAACAAAATACAACGGGTTGAATAATTCACACAAATATTAACAATGCAAATAGCTACAAACAAATATACGAAATAAACTGTAAGTTTAAAGAGATCTGCATGTTTTGTATACCAAGCCTTTGTTTATCACTTATTGTTTACCTCTTATGCAAGGTTGTAGAAAATGTGTTCCGAATAGTGGACTTCATAAGCTATTTTTTATTTTGTTATATAAATATCCTAAATACATGGTATATTAATAAATAAAATAAAAATCACTTTGTAGAAATTTAAAACTGTGGCAAATTATTCAAATTTAGTTTCAAATTTGGTAATTTCTTATACATCTTCGTGTCACATTTTGGAAATTACTGAACTTAAATATTACCTAGTGTGACGTTTATCCGAATTTAATTTTAAGTTATTCTATTCATAGACATATGCACGCAGGGTACTTTACCAAAATTAACTTTTAAATCAGTGGGTTTTGAAATATGTGTTTCCTATAAATATAGGTATATACGTTTTGGTAGAATACACTAATTTCTCTATCTGGTAAAGGAAGTACGAAGGATGTTATATTCATTACAGATTGAACACTTCCTGCATAGCATTCTGGGTTTGCTGCCAAGCTTCAAAATCATACTCTTTCACTGTATTCACAGTGGGCATCTCATTATACTTTAATTATGTATACATAGCTGTGCTAAGACAATAAGTAATATTCATAAATGCAGAGAGAATCGTGTGTTGTAAATGTGGCTTAGCACTAGGGGATAATCAAATTAATGAATGTACATAAGGCTATTGAAGTACTTTATTAAACAAAAATACTTCAAAATACAGGAACTGCGTGCTGAACAAGAAAATTGTACTTTTGAAAAACAATCCAAAAACCAGATCATGGTAACAAAATATTATGTTAACATTTGCAAATGCCGGTGGAGCAATTTCTAATACGGACGTTTCGATCAAACTTTCAGTGAATATTCTTGTTTGGGTACTAATGTAAACTGCATAACTGGTAAAAGTAAATAGCTATGTGAACACCAATTTAGCACGATAAAATGAGTGTCTATATTCAAGGCCAAAGAATTGCATCATACAGTGGCGCAACCATAGCCTCTGCTTTATCGAAATCGAGTCATATTAAGAAAACACATCTGTGACAAAGCACGTAACTAAAACTAATATAGGTAACAGCATTTCTAATGAAAAATATTCGTCCTAGCCCTAAGCTTACAATTAAGAAGAAAGTAAAAATATTAAATTTGGGTTTCTTCGAAGCTCTCGGCAGTTTAGTATAGTGACCGCGCTTAAAGCATCCCCAGGCGCTTCGCTTTTTAAGGAAAACCTGTTCTCACCCCTAACCACAATATATGAACATCTTAGGTTACACTTACCGGGCCGGAGGGATGAAGAATGTAGGCTCATGTTTATAGCTGAAAATACCCAGGGTTGCCGTTGTTTAAAATAACAGTTAAAAGGAAAATATCTTCAAGCTGATTTCATTGTACGAACTAGTCATTTGGTTTACTTATTGATATTTTCAAATAAATTTTAAATATTTAGTGTATCCTATAATAATACATAATGTTACAACGCTTTATAACATAACTGAAAAGAGATATATTACCTATACTGTTATGGTATAGTACTTATATTACCTCAAGAACTAAATGCGTATTATTAACATAATATCCAAGGACAGCTTAGTAAAACATCGTTACAATTTTAAAAGGGTAAAATTGCATCAATGTGCATGAATTTTCAAGGGATATGCACTTGAAAATGAAAGAAGCACCTTGGATATTCTGGTAGTTAATAATAATTTATAAGCAAATATTGCCGTTAGAGGTTTGTTTATTGCAATCGTGAGCTGATTTATCCGAAAACATTTTCCTATATTCTATGGCAGCTACAGGTGGTGAATTTCAGTTGGTTTTATAAAGCAGTAAATACTTCAAAAGTAAGAAAACGAACTAAAGAATTAAAGAAAAGTAAGGAAACTCTATTACTCTTTTTAAATGCTGGAACATTTTTACAAGGATGTCTGCTAAATTTACAAGTTTGAATAAAGTTAGCAGTGTAATTTTTTTTTGGGGGGGCGGGCTTCTGTTAAACACAATTTAAATAAATAATCACGTACACTCCGCATAATAATTAAATTCCATAACTTTAGAACTCGAGAAAGGTTAGAAATACAGTTACGTATATATTACAAGTATGAATGGAAATCCATGTTAGGTTCGATACCCATAGTCTCCACATCTTAATTAAATTACGCAAGTGCTAAACGCCAATAACTATTAAACACTAATAAATTTATAAAACTATACTAAGTAAAACACTATGTAACTTCTATAAATATAAGAAGCTTAATTAACACACATAAGAAGGACGTTTGTACAGTCTAAGGTAATAGAAGGTACTGCAGTTCTAAGGACACAAGAAAAATATTGCAACAGCGCTTTAAGTTGGTGAACGTATTAAGGACCGTCCCATATGTTTAAGGATGGAAGACCCTTATAATTGCTTATATGTAAAAATGTGTGGTCAGAAGGGAAAGCTTTGGTGGTGCGTGGGATGGAATGAACGCGGCTACTATACAACCGGCATTCCACCCGCGGCGGTCCTGAAACGCACCCGCTAAACTGGCTCGGGACCAGAGGAACCGACCGTCCTATCGGAGGGCAAAGGTGTTTACCAGGAGCATATTCTCCTACCATGCAGAGCTGAGACTCCCGCTGAAAGAACCCACCAGATGAGAGAGATGGTGTGAAATGATAATGGAGATGAAATAGAGGGATAGTTAAGCCAGAGGTTCTACTCCCATTAGTCCTGGACCCGTAGGACCAAGGACCCGGGCCTCCTTCTACCCGGGAGCCGAAGCTCCGGGGCTCTTTCCATAGGGCAATACCTTGAGTCTAAAAAAAGCACCCCCATCGACTCGAAAATCAAGACGGGTGGAAGTGGATACGCAGTTACGCGCGTCAACCCCGCAGGGAAGACTACCGAAAACCTCGGTGGGGCCACCTGGTGATTTAGCACACCTACTAGCTCTACAGGCTAGTACCCGGGACTTCTTAGGCAACCCTCTACCCCCTCCGGGCGGCCGTAGCCTGGCCGGAGGTACCCAATTCCCCGTGGGTATCGGGAACACACTGCCCCCTCATCTCCAACCCAATCCGAACAGCTCCCAATCAGGGAGGGGCTCGAATGTTCGGCCCGAGGTTCCTCTAGTAACGTCAGAGGTACCACGAGTGCTAAGGGTCCGCAGTGTCCGCACCTCAGCAGCTGAAGGGGACGGATCCCCTCCCCTATGGGGGAAATAGAGGGATAGAAAATTCGGGAGATGTAATTAACTTTCCCGCATTTGCCTGGAACCCAGGGAAACCTCCCAAAAAGTCATAGGTCAGGTAGGTTGGCCACTGAAAGAGAACACGGATCTGTGGAATGCGGGCCACAGACGAAAGTCATGCCGCTATGTTGGAATAAAATCATTTCTGACGCGAACGGAAACAATAACAGCACTCTAAAAACTGAATGTTCTTACACCTACAATTCTAAAAGAATTCATTAATTTTTATAAAGAAACATTCACAATTTTATAAAAAAAGCTACTATAAAAATAATGTTTAATATAAATAGCTCAAAAGCGAATCTTGAACTTTGTAGCTTTAGTTCCACTCTTAGAGTTGTTGAGTTTATTGAAGAAGAGGTATTCAATACTTGAATACAAGACAAAACCAAAAAAACAAGTTACCTTCTTTTACGGACAGTATTTCAACAAGCATTTTAAAACAGCATACAGAATCTACTGCCAAACCCTTAACTTACCTTTAATCAATTTATTTTCCCTGAGGAATTTAAAACCAGCTACGTTATTCCTACTTTTTACTATTTTGAGGATGAACAAATATTGAGAATTATAGCCTATAGTTAGTTTAGTTCTGTATGCTAATCAAGTTTTTAAATTATCATTTACAGTCAGTTTTTACATCCATCTCAACAGTTTCCTTTCGAATAAGTCTATTTCTGCCAAATATTCTCTGTATAATAAAGTAATTTTTGCTCTTGATTATCGACAGAACTCCACTGGAATATTTTGAAGCTTAAACGGATAATTTCATTATGTAAATCACTTTGGGAAACCTTGAGGCATGTGGAATTCGAAGAGCTGTACTACATGGTTTATCTTTTATTTAATTGGACATAACAATATGTTGACATTTCTAACGTATCCGGAGATAGGAGAAAGCTATACAATTCATTTAATGTCCATATTGACATTGGAGTACCTCAAGGTTCTGTCTTAGGGACTCTATTATTTCTTGCATATGTAAATGATGTACCTTTAACCTGGTGTTTTGTTACTATGTATGCTGATGACACTTTTATTATGATCTTTGGAGACAATTCCAAACAATGGAACAAAATTGCAAAAATTTACTGGAAGATAAAAATTGAATGGTTCCGTGCTAATAAGCTTCATATCAATGTTAATAAATCACGCTTCATAAATGTTAACATGGTATAGAGTAAAAAAAAACTCCAAACATAAAACTAAAAATAAATATGCACAGATTCAGAGATGGTTGGAAATGACATTTTTGCTTACCTAAATGTTAAATTAAATGTAGATGGATATCACTTAAGAATAATGAGGACCATTTTGAGTTATGAAACATTATCGTCCTTTTATTATATACTCACTTTGAATCTAGAATATAGTATTCGTATTTGGGAAGCTTACCCAAGTACAAAACATATTTTTCATTCAAAAGCGTACACTACTAGGCATTTTTAAAATACCACCCAGGAGTTAACAAAGAATGGTATACATATTTTAAAATTTTGGTTATATATGTTGTGTACTTTTTTAAGTTTAGTTGAATGCGTCTTAGGAATATCACTTATTTTATTTCATTGGTTAATGCCATAATTGTGGCAAACAAATTAATAACATGTAACACCCATTTATTATTTCTAATTATGATAAATCACCTATGGTCTTGGGCTAAAAGTCATTTAACAATTTATCCAAATATATTAAGCAAGAAAGAGACAAACGAAAATGTACGAAATGTGTTAAAGATTTTTTTTAAAACTATGTCCTTGTGATAGCAAGAGTAATTGATGTTTCTGTATAATTTTCTATTTCATAAAATTGTTTTTCAGCTTAACTTTTTAACTTGCATTTTATATTACTGTACATGCTTTATCAGTTTTGAGAATTCTTATAGCCTTCTTGTTTCAATGGAAGATATATCTATATACTGAATGTTAAAAGCACAACACAATTCCTTCCAGTGTTAAACACTCCGTCTGCTTCATTAAAATATATTATCTTCAACTACGCGTATCCTTATAAGAATTGTTCCTAAGAAAAGGCAAGCAAACAAAGAACTTTTAACTTACATCCGAATGGATAATGAGCATTCTGACGAAATCAAAACATTAGGAGTTCCTTTGTCGCAAAGAGTAATGAATCTCGGGTTTCAAAGCCAAAGTATATGAAAATAATTTAGGTAAAGCAACAGACAAGGGAATCAGTGTTGCGGAAACTGGACCTTTGTGTGCTAAATCAGTTGTACAATACGGACACCTAGCGGAAGATATGTAAAGATTTCTTCAAAAACCACGTTTTGGTGCCTTTGTACGAAGCTTGTTTGTTATAGAAGCCAGAGACGCAATTATAATTATCACTTTATGTATAATATCAAAAGCTTTTCCATGTATTTTGTACTTCGTCCTTATTTCAATGTTCTTATTAATTTCTTTCGTCTTTGTGTTGTCTTAAAAGTAATTAGAGATCTTTCTAGTTTCGTATTTAAAGTTCGTTGATATCTT
>CM060947.1:116060269-116119930 GCA_030765055.1 Mantis religiosa
AATGGTGAAGCAGAATCCGAGAGTCACTGCATCTGAGATAAGAGGATGCCTTGAGCAATATTCTGGCACTGTGGTTCACACCAGAACAATTGAACAGGTTTTAAATAGTACTGGGTACAATGCCCGCTTCCTAGGGAGCGTATAGAATATCCTAAACAGTATGTGGTGAAAACAACAGAATTCTGCGATAAGGTTCTTTGGTCGGACGAGAGCAAATTCTGCTTATACAAGAGTGATGGACGTCTTAAAGTGTGGAGACTTCTAAATACAGAATGAGAACCTAAGAACATGGTAGTACTGTGAAACATGGTAGCAGTAGTGTGATGGTATGGGGCTGTATAGCCTCATCAGGCTTTGGAGAACTGGTGTTCATAGATGGGATCATGGACAAATTCGAATACAAGAGGATTCTTGAAAACAATCTTAAAAAGAGTGCAGAGAAGCTGGGGTTAGGACATGCTTATTACTTCCAGCAGGACAGTGATCCGAAGCATACTGCTGAAATTGTAAGACTTTGGATCGTGTACAATACTCCTCACACTTTGAAGACACTGCCTCAATCTCCAGATTTAAATCCTATAGAGAACATCTGGAAGGAACTCGAGGAGCGTGTGAGGAAGCATCACACCAGAAGCAAGGAACATCTGAAAGAACTTCGTCAAACAGAGTGGATAAATATGGACTTTTCACTCACCAAACAACACATACAATGCCAAATGATAATCAGTAGTAATTCAAAGAAAGGGGATGATAACTAAATACTATCTGTTCTCTGTTCGAATACTTATGTCCAGATGTAAAGTAACCGTTTTATTTCTCCTTGTATTACAAATTAGTTTCAGTTGCTAGTTATGAGTTGATATGTTTAATGGAAGACTTAAGTTTATTTTGTACCAGTTATATTTACGTATGCTTACTCTGCGTAGCTTTAAGATAATATAAGTAATAAATATGTTTACGTTCGAATACTTATGTCGACCACTGTATGTAAAAGAGGGAGTCAGACAGAGTAAGATATTTACTTTAATTCTCAAGTGTTTATTATTACTCATCCTTTTATTTTTAGAAGGACATAAATGATAGAGAAGGGCCCCATTCCACCCAAACATTGGATTCCGAGATTTATTTTGAGGTCCTCGAAATCTAAAACAGGAATTTTTGGAGCAAGGTCCCTGTGTGTGTGTGTGTGTGTGTGTGTGTGTGTGTGTGTGTGTGTGTGTGTGTGTGTGTGTGTGTGTGTGTGTGTGTGTGTGTGTGTGTTTGTTTGTATGTGTGTGAACAGTATAACTAAAGAAGAAGATTAACTACTGACAATGTTGTTTAATTTCAGCAGCATTTAAGTATGCAACACTAAAGTTAAAAGACAATCCCTTTCGCCATATTGCCTTATATACAATAATGCTTTCATTCTCTTTCATTTTGTCAAAAATTCCCTAAAGATACTCGTTTAACACTAGGGATGAGTCGATACCAGCTTTTCCAGTACTCGATTCTCGATACTGATAGACGATGTTTTCCACTATACCCGAACTGCAATACTCGATACGACATTTCTAATCCTAGTTTAAATACAAAATAGAATGTTGGGAGAACTGTCCAATGACGTAATGACAACAAAATTAAGTAGGTGCACATGTTTAATGAGGCAGAATTTAAAACCATCAATGTTCTTATTTTTAGACTCCACATTAGACAGTGAAAAGAAAAACAATCCACTTTTATAAGTTTTTGTTAAAAAATACTAGCATTTTCACTCTTTCAGGGTAGAGCCTATTTCTTTTTGTGTCACATATGAATCTTGCTGTGCTAAATAGTCTTTCAGAGAAAACTGCTGCAGATGGAATACACAAATATCTAGCGGCAGAATTTTTTTAGTTCTGGAAATTTTTATTTTATTTTCCAGTAACCCAATATATTAGAAAGATGAAGTGACAAATCGTAGTTGAGAATTGCAGGGATATTTTCTTGGGAACTGGTATCTACTGTATACCCACAACAAGAAGGCAAGAGACGAATGAAGGGGAGAGGGGCCTGAACTATTTATCTGCTCTGTTACTGGATCTGTTAACTAGGAAATCAGTGTATGATAGTGCATATGAGTCATCCATGCTGCCAGATCTGCTATTTGTTGCAGTAACTTTAGTGATAGGTATTACGCATGGGTGAGTTGTATGACAACACTTGTGTATTTTAAACGAATCTAGCATCCTTTTCATACTGGTAAGGCAAGCATAGAGACCTTGGGACAGAGAAAGTAATTACGTTACATATTCCTCTAGCTTGCCTTCTTGTCGTGGGTCTATTGTAACTGGCACTGAATTTGACACACGATTATTTTCTTGCATAATGTTATTGTGCTGGTACCAAATTTTTGTCGATTTCTCGAGCTTTGCAATGTTCTATTTGCGGCATAGTATTTCGTGATATTAAATTAAAATAAAAATTGAAGAATCTCAATAAAGTATAGAGTACAGAGCGAATTTTCTGGAGTAATGTTCTGTGTCAATTCCATGCAAAGATCGTGGTATCGCAAGTATCCAGGACCCATCGCTATTCAAAACCAATAAGTTTAAATGAATAGAGCCACACTGGAAAACTCAATGCCATAGCCGGGATTTGAACCATGAATCTCCCGGTTACCATCCAGTTGCTCTAAACCACTAAGCTAATATAGCCTACATGCAAACCACTAGGGGTTTTCATATACAGAGACTCCCATAAATAATTGGACAAAGCAGAGTATTAAGATTTGAAAGTGAAAATCAACACTTGATGTTTGGTTTCATAAAGGAAATAGCCTAAAATAAATTCCTGCTACCAAATGCTACGATATATTGAAGAGCACTACATTACTATGTAAACGTCTTGATTTGACAAGCATCTAGAACATACCACACACCTAGTGTGTATGGGTAGTTACTGAGTCCCAGCAGCAAGTTAATCTGTTTTTTTTTCCTTCGATTTTTCTAACCGTAAGAATGAAACCAACATAAAATAGCGGTTATTGTAGTTTTTGTAATGTTCTACAACAAAGACATGATTCTTATCTGCCCATATTTTTTTTAAATTTATTTAAGGTCGCTTTAACTTCCTGGGTCATATCGCGACTATTTTTACAAAATAATACAATTAGTAACATATATAAAAATTTACATTAAATATACAGGTTTACAATCAAGCATATAAAATATACACATTAATAACATTAATTATGAAAACAATTCACATTAAATACAGATAACTGAAAACAAAGACAAGAACATATTCATATAAGTTATCAACAGTATTTTTCAAAAAAAATCTTTTACTATTACACCATTGTGTAGATTATGAATTACAATTGATTAAAATATATTGTACATAATTTATATTAATTTCCAAATGTCTATATCCTTTAGGTAAGTAAATAAACTGCGGCGTAGTTTGGAATTGTTTAACAGTGTGGAGATATCATGTGGGATTTCGTGTTGTTTTCTGTTTATTTTGTATTCATTGCATTCTATGATAAGGTACTAAATGGTAAGGTTTTCATTACATCCTTTACACGTAGGTTGCGGCTGTCTTGAGAGAAGATATGAATGAGTGAGGCTGGCGTGACCAATTCGTAGATGGGTGAGAATGACTTGTTCCTTTCTAGTAAGCGGCTTGGTTAGGTGAAGAGCGGTAGATCCTTTTCGTGTAATTTTCCTGGTGGTTGTTGATTCCATTCAGATTCCCATTTTTGTACTGGTAAAGAGACCTGATTTATAACATCTGAATATGGAATTTGGACGTTCGTTTGTTGGCATAGTGATGTGGCATCTTTAGCAGCTTCGTCCGCTCTTTCATCCCCTGTTATTACTTGATGGGAAGGGATCCAAATGAATACCACGTCTTTACCAGCGTCGGTGATGTTATTGAATAGTGTCTGTGTATCCTGAACTAATTTGTTGTCTGTTGTGTAGTTCTTCATGCTCTGCAAGGTACTCAGTGAGTCAGAGTATATTGCATAGCAGTTGTGGTGTGCTGTCAGTATGTAAGCAAGTGCTTGATAAAGCCCATATTTTGTTTTCTTTTAGGTTTAGAATTGGTCAGACGGAGCATTCCCACAGCCTCTGGAGCTGAGCACCACATGTAGACTATTGTAGACTTCTTGTGACTTACGTGACGTCTGAGAGGAAGAGATGAGGGACGCTGTCAATTGCCATGATCATACCAGTACCACCAGTGTGCCTGAATTTTATCTCGCAAAACTTATTTTACATGCTAGTAGATCTAGATATGGGGAACTGTGCAAGCTCAAAACACATCTTTTAAGCGCATTTAAAATACCGGTCTGGGACGGTATAAAGGACAGAACGAAACTTAAACATACCCGAATGGATTTGCTCGCTAGTAAAGACGAGATTACTAATGATTCTAAAATGTCATCAATCCTCGCACCCGCGTGAGCCTGTCATGTGCATGGGTCATGGGTCGAACGAGGCCCCAGCTAGGGACACCAGCTTGTCATTCAAACGCAAGCGGGAATTTCATAACATATTTCAAACTTCACCGTTCGTCGCAACATACCGACCACCTGTGCCTAGTCGTACAGCCCTGGAATATCCGAAAATGAAATAGATGAATGGAACGGATTGTGACATTGCATTTAAGGTAGAAGAAGAATAACTCCAGCATTCGCTTAGCAAGGATTCGAACCCTTAATATCTTAACACCACGTAACACCAAAACGAAAGCAGCCTTGATGACCTCATCCTTCAGACACTTTTCTGAAAGTCGCAAAAGATGTAAGAAGAATAGTGTAATTTTTATTAGCGCCTTAAAATAGCTTCTCATTCGCGTAGGAAATCTCTCTGGAATTGCGATTTAAATTTAATTTCACTCTGAATTACTAACAAACTTTGTTCTACGCCATTTTCATGAGGTGAAGTTTATTTCAAGCATCTTGTTAGCCCTTGTGGCGGTGGGAACCGTCCAACTGCAGCAAAATCAATTACGTTTCCGATGTGGAGAATATTTACCTTAGGGTCGACACTCTCACGGTTTTATCTGGCAAGTGGTGATGTAACCCGACATCTGCCTCTATGTAATACGTGTGTAACTTCGTTCAACAAGAAATCTAACATTAGGAAAGCGGTTTCTGCTCCAGTTTTTGGAGGTAACAGTGAAAGTATTATAAGAAAACATCTGACCTGTAGCATTCATACAACTTTATCCACTCACTCCTTTTACAAACTTTTCTCATAAACGCATTTACTTCTTAATTCAGGTAATCTTTTGCTATACACCTTCTACATTTCCTTGTAGTTATAAGAAGGCTAAAGTTAAACAAAAGGTTGCCATAAAATGGCTCTATACTCTGAATGACAACAGGAATAAAAATAATAGCGGCCTATCACCATTTAAAAATCAATAGCCACTTAATGCTTGTAAAAGTAAGTGTATGTAAATGCAAGGTAATAACAAAGAATACCTTGGAAATGCTTAATGCCAAAAAAATGTATTTGGTGCAACCGTGTATAAAAGGATTTACAATTTTTTATAATAAGCTATTACACGAGTCAGTTGATTTGTCATATCGGCACGTTGGTCATGGTAGCTCAATGGTTAGGAGCAGCCGTACGGAGACCGGAAGATCCGTGGTTCAAATCCCGACTACGGCGTTGAATTTTTAGTCTGACTCTACCTTTCCATGTTTCGTCATACACATGGCTAGTGTGAAAGAACAATTAATTACCATACTTCGAAATGTATAATGTTCTAAAGCAGCTCAGCATTTAATTTTTCTCCTATGATAACCATTATATTTCGGTTAAACTCCATTGAATATTATTAAATAATTTGTCTCTATACATTTTAGATAACCGAGCCCTTCAAGAAATTCTGATGATCTAACAATCAGCGACGGGAGGAAGATAAATGAGCAATAATTCAGGATAGATCTTCAAAGGTTTGTCATCTGAGGGAGGACGAAAGAGTAGTGAAGCTTAAAGACTTACACATGTAACTCTCATTTTTAAAACTAAGGTTTTAATTTACATGAAAGACACCATACTACATAACAATAAGGAAGAGTGATAGCACCAGACATCGCTGGACGCTGATAAAATTAATTTTGCTGGTGCCCGGTAATCCATCTTGGAAATGCTTAAACGAAAGTTTACAACTTAGCGCCAAAGAAGCTCTTTAACTTTTTAAAATGTCGAGTGGTGCAGGTTAGCTTGCCTCCCCCTTCCTTCGTTAAAAAGCCGTGGACTTTAAATACGTGTACGCGGTATCCAAAAAGTCAGCAAGATCGAAATTTATTCGTGTAATAAATTCTGAATTGTCAATGTAACTAAAAATCATACAATATATCCCACTACTTCGCCTTCTACGAAATGATTTGCACGAATTCTAATACCAAAATACGATTCTGCACAGAGTGTAACAAAAAGGTACGTTAAATCTTGGGAAAACATTTTTGTTCATAGAGGATTAAAAAAAGTTATATGAACATAAGTCATGTTAGAGCTGCTTTTCTATAGCGTAAATGGAGGTGTTCCCGTGACATAGGCAATTCCGTGATACTTTTTCGAAGGGATGTCACAGAGAAACCAGTTGGTGTTAACTCGTCTTTCACTATTGGTAGTTGACATATTTGTGCCTAGAGCTCAGGAGCTGTAGGCAGGCACGTTAACACGAACTGGTTTCTCTATGACATCCTTTCCAAAAAGTATCACGAAATTGCCAACGTCACGAAAATATCTCCCTTTACCCTACCTCTGCTTACACGGTGAAATGTGTAATATGTAGCTGTCATGTGGCTATAACTTCACAACAGAACAGTGGTTACACGGTGAAATGTGTAATATGTAGCTGTCATGTGGCTATAACTTCACAACAGAACAGTGGTTTAATAGTATAGTAGTAAACATTCGCTTTTACATCTGGTTAAACTGGGTGGAGATAGTGCATTTCACCGTTGTTATTGTTCTACTGTACAATCGTAGTCCGCTTGTTAGATCCGGTACTCAGTACATGCACTATGGAGCTCCTCCTGATTTCAGGCATTCTGCCCGTCAATTTCTTAATAGCACGTTTCCTACTAGATGGATAGGAAGAGGTAGACCAATTCCGTGGCCTCCACCACAACTGACTTAAACCCACTAGGATTTTTATTTGTGGGGAGATTTGAAATATCTTCTTTAAGCAACTTCAATAGCAGATGTAGAGACTCATCATGCTCGTATTATGGAAGGCTGCCAGACAATAGGAAGTTTACCAGGCCTAACTCAGCACATCAGAGAGTCCTTGCGACGGCGGCTTGACGGATGCATTGGTGCTAATCGAGATCATTTTGAACATGTGCTATGAACTCCTGCTTTCCCACCTTTCTGTCATTGAGTGTTGTTGTATGGGCTTCAGCTGTAGAAAAAGTACTCTAAAATGGAATAAGAAAAAGCAATTTCTGGACCTATGTTTATATAACATTCTTATCCTCTATGCACAAGAAATATTTTCTCAAATTTTAAATACCTTTTTTGCACCCTGTATAAATACAGGTATTTAAAAATTACGTTAAAATAAGTGTCACATTAAATTACATACTATTTTTATAATTTCATATCATAGTGTACCTTGATTTTTATTTATTATGATTAACTTTAATCCGGAAAGTTGAACATATTGATAGCCGGAAATTTTGAATCAATCAATTAATATTTTTCATGTGATTCTATACTATTCTATAGCAGCGCTAGTTTGTTCTAAGAAATAATTGCTTTTACTTACATTTATAATAATTTGACCTTATAAAGAATCATTGCAAATTATTATGGGAATGGAAGAAACACAGTTTTGGTAGAATTCGAGAGATATGTAGACGATTTCTTGAACAATAAGTTCTAAACCGACATAAAATTATTAAAAATGATGAATCAGGTGATAAAAAGAGCCATAAACTTGACGCATTGGCAGGAGTTCCTGGAATAACTTCATCAACGGCTACGAGAATTCTGTGGTTTCAGATCTTGCAGTATTTCTATAATGTACCAGAAGGTATTTTAATCTAGTGTGCACAATATAAAACAAATATTCCTATTAACAGTAATTACTTCGAAATATTCGAAACAAAACGTTAGTTTATTCCAGATGTGTTTGTTTTTGAACTTACAAAATAATGCAGCAATGCAATGTGACAAATATGGCAATAAATACCATAATAATCTTCTACTGCAATCCCACTGAACAAGTTAACCGTACGTGCACTTCTGGAGTTGTTTTCTTTTTTTTTTTTAAGAAGAATGGAAAAAAACTGTATTATTACTTGCAGAAACTTTCGATAGGAATGCTTTATGTGCCAAAAGTTGTTCTAAAGTCACAGGAATAAAAGATCTAAAAAGAAACCAAATGTTAACTGTGATTTGCATATTCTTGAGATACACAACATTTTGAACATTTTGTCATAATTTCAAATATTTTTACAGTAGGATTACTTATGGTCCAATAAGTTGTGCTTTATGCTTAATGTTTCATGCTTCATTACAATTAAGCTGTTTGTGTCCGGAGTATATTGGGAGTATGATATAATTATTTTATTCAAAAAGAGAATCTTTATCTCCATTAGAAACAATCCATACCAGTGTAATGAATACTGTACTACATACACATCTTTAGATTCCTCAGATCCCTGCACAGTTGAGACAAAATTATATTGCTACATGGGAAAGAAACAAAGGATAGAAGTAATCGCGTTTTCCAGACATTTGAGCGTGCAGCCTGTCGCAGCAAATCTTTCTGAGCACCATTCATCTTAATTTACCTAGCTGTTCTTGATAAAGGGACTCCTGACGTTTCTTTTTCAACCCTGTTGCTTAAGCGAGTAAAATTATGTACCTCTCTGTGGTCTTGCTTAAGTATAGCCTGTAATTTATCTTTTCAATGTCCCATACCTGCTAACAATTTTTCCGCATCGAAAATTCAATAAGGAAAAGGAATACTGAATCAGGTAAGAGCTGCTTTTTGTGCTTCCATGAGACAAATATAAAAGGAAAGAAAATTAATGCGTTTTGGTGGTTACTTATTTTCACGTAAACATTCTCATATGGAGAGTAAAAATTATTGTTAATCCACGTTAGTTTTTCTTATTGAGGTCAATAAAATCAGTTTTTCTATAACCCTTCGACGGAAAAAAAATTATGTATATCTTCATAGAACTTCTACGGTGCAAATTAGATATCCATGGCAAATTCACTGAGTAGGTAATTCAGTTTAAATATTTTGGAGAAATTGTATGAAGTTGTATCAAGGTTTGCAAACTGATCAAGTTGTATAATTTAAGAAATTTACTTTTTTCTTTTACTTTTACTTTTAGGAACTTGTTCACCTTTCACAGGTTACCCTTAATTCCAAATCTCCATCTGTGCTTATCCTTCCATTCTCCTTCAACCATTTCCCGTTCGCCCATTTTCCGCACTATTACAGATTTCCACGAAGTTCCTAGACCGACCCCGTTACCTTCTACCACCTTGAGACCACTGTAGTATGATATTTGGCCACCCTCTCTTCTTCCCTCTCACGCGAACATACCACTGTAGTGTTTGATTCTCAGTTCTTTCAATCACTGATCCTTCAATATCCATTATCTTTCTTATATCTTCATTCCTTCTTCTCTCCAAAATGTCTACTCCGGTACTCCTCTTTATTCCATCCATTTCAACTGCTTGTATCTTACTTTTTTGACTCTCCAATAAACTCCATTCCTCTACCCAGTATGTCAATATGCACTCTACTATGACCTGAAGAATACTCTTTTTTTTTCCTTCTTTTTTCCACTGTTATTTCCCTACTCCATAACTTTCCATGCTACAACTTTTACTGCTCCTCTACTCTGCTTTACAATTTCCAGATTCATGAATTATTGATCCAAATATTTAAATTCTTTTATAGATGTAATTATTCCTTGGAGGAGCTTGATGTTCACCTATCATCAAATGTTCAGTTTTACTCATATTAGCTTTCAATCTGCCTGCCTCAAAGGCTTCAAGAAGTTTCCTTACCATAAATTTCGCGTTTTACGACATTGCGCAGTGATCACTTGAACATCTGCATCTTCATTTAAGAAATTAAGATATTAAATTAAGATATTAAATTAGCAGAGCAGCAAAAATACCATGTTACTTTTAAAATAATATTTGGAGGAATAAATATTTGAAAGTAAAATAGGTATTTATAGTACTAAAGTCTTTATAAATGTATGGAACAGAATCAAGAGCAGAAACTTGAACTGTTACTCAAAACAACACAACTGAATGACATTAATGGCAATATTGAAATAATAAAAAATAGAATAAATAATCAATACTTAAGTATGTTTTAAAAGAAACAAAAATTAGAATAAACTAATACTGCTAGAGCACGGGCGACAGATTGATTAAAAATGCATGAGACCAACTATCAACATGAAGCAGTTGAAAATGTTTGAACACCGCTAAAAAGTATCGCTATAAGGATGTCTTTCGTCGCCATCAGACTTTACACAAAGAGGTTTACTGTGTGTGTATGTAAATACTTTATTCGGTTTGCCCCATTATTATAGTACTAAAATAGTTTTATTTTGTAATTTACGTCCTTTGTTTTAAGTCATATCGGACGATGAATGGAATGAGTGAAATGATGCTCAAATAGACCCCGGGTCCATGGAGCTTAGAGTTGCCCGACATTCGTCACTAAAATACTATATGCTTTAAAGTACATAGTTTTAACATTAGGTTACACATTTAACATCTTGTATGTTTTGAATACGACTAATACAAAAATTGTTTCCTTGTCTTAGACTACAATTTGTGAAGGCCTCTTGAACTAATAAACTTACAAAATATTTTCTGATACTTTTATTGGATGCTGGCGATTTTCCTCCCAAATTATTTGTACCTTATTATTGTGTCTATTTGATCTTTAAGTAGCACACAGTTATAAATTAGTAGTTAACTTACCAGGAGATATAAATGTTCTCCGTCTTCCTATGGCCAATTATGAATGCTGCCACAAGTGCATTTATAGGTGTTTTCAACCACAGTCTTCTTTCCACTGTTGCTAAAAATGAGCTGCTCGCGTTTCTTTTTGTTGAATCTAATTATATTTTTCGTCATTTGTAGAATCTTTCTCGTGCTCACCTGATTGTGGAGCTCTTGGTTTCTTCTTGTACACGACGTTCTTGTATTGCCGCTGTCTCTAATTTGCGTGCTTTCTCCATTTAAAATGTATTATCCATGTATTGTGTTTAAATATTTCTCTGTGTTTTCTCTATTATACGACTATTTCAATTACTGTTTCTATTTTTCTATCCATATATATTACTACTCCTTTACTCTTTCGATACTCTTAATATCAGTGATAGTTCTTAAATACGCCAGAGCTTTTAGTATTGCTAATTATGCTTGGTCCAATTATTTTTCTATGGTTATACATAAGTTGCCTAAACACTTTTAGAAGCTGGTTCAAGCCTTAAAGCTGTAGCTTGAAATCCTGCTAAGATGCACATAGTTTCTTATTATATTATCCAATAATGTTTGTATAATTTAAATTGCATTATTCCCTGCCGTGGTGCGGTCAGCTAGAGTATGGCAGCTCAGGTTTCCAGCCACGGAATATTCCTGTGTTCGACCCTATCCAAAGGCGTGTGGCTTTTAAGCCCGAGAATTCTTCCAGTGTTCATTTCACTGGATTCCTTGTATGTAACAGGGACAGCATAACACAAAACATCTTCACGTCGAGGTAAAGTTCACACCACTACTGCTACTTCTTAACGTTTATTTATCTCTGGACTCTTAGCAGTTAGTAATAAATAGCTAATGGCTGTAAATATATTCCTTTGCTTGTAGCATACATGCTTATCAAATATAAATACGTTACAAAAATATTGTCAGATATTTTATTTCTACTGTTTTTAGTGTTATTTGCAATTAACGTTGCACTTATCCGTTCCCCGCAATCATTGTGCTTCCTTAATATCACCACCACATTGGTTAAATTCTGTTCTGTTCTCTTTAGCACATTACTCCAACCACTTCACAACTTGGTTGCATCTCTATTTAATATTTTCATATCATCTGAAAAAAGATATAATTTCGTATCTTTGAAAACTCTGAAGATAGACAAAACTTGTATAGGGTACTCATAATCCTGGAACTTTGAGAACAACCTGTATTATTTCTTTATGTACGAGGGACGTTCAAGTCAATCCGGAACATTCATTTTTTTAGATTTAAATGTATGCCTAGACAGTGGCATCTGTGTCGTTTTACTGGAAGATGGCGCTCATTTCCCGTGCTTCTGGATAGACCGTTATTAAAGATGGCAGTGTGAACGTCCACATGGAACAGCGTGTTGTGATGAAGTTTTTAGTGAACGAGGGCATAATATCTGCTGAGATTTATAGAAGACTTCAGCCCCAGTACTGTGATGAGACACTCAGTCGTAGTAAAACGTTTGAATGGTGTAAGCGCTTCAAAGATGGCCTTATCTCGATCACTGACGGTCCAGGACGTGGTGGATCACAGCCCACGGTAGTCATTCCTAAGAACAATCAGCACGTGGAGCAGCTGATCCTGGACAATCGTCGCATAACCTATCGTGAAATTGCAAGGGTGGTTCTGACGTTAGAATCAGTGACAGAATAATTCATGGTCATTTGTTGTCCGAAATGTGAGTGCACGCTGGGTCCCAAAGCTGCTTTTGACAGGCACAGAAGGTTTGAAGTCTGTAGAGAACGAAGGACCGCTGTGAAAGGAAAGGCCAGAATTTTCTGAATAGCATCATCACATATGACGAAACATGGGTTCAACATTTCACCTCATAATCCAAAAGAGCATCAATGCATTGGAAACATACGGTCTCATCACCTCTCAAGAAATGTCCAACAGTTGTATCTGTTGGTAAAGTAATGGCAAGTGTATTCTGCGATAAACAGGAATTATTCACGTTGATTTTTCCATGGTGTCACTGTCAACAGTGAGTATTACTGTCGTGTTCTGCGTGATGTGCATAAGAGTTTACGGAAAAAACGTCCGGGTTTGATAACAAAAGGTGTTCTCTTTTTGCAAGAAAATGCACGACCGTATACCGCTCAACGCACATTCTCAACAATCATGGAACTCGGCTAGGAGATCTTGCCACATCGCCCTATAATCCTGACTTAGCGCTAAGTGATTTCCACCTGTTTGTTTGGGCCGCTGAAGGAATTTTTCAACACTGATGATGCAATAGAGCACGATGTCCTACAATGGTTCCGTCGGAATTCTAAATCTTTCTATGCCGAAGAATTTCAGGTGTTAGTCAAACGCTGATATAAGTGTATAACTGTAGCTGCAGGTTATATGGAAAAAATAAATTCCTTTTCCACAATTTGAAATTTGTTCTTCTATTTGTTTTTAAACAAAGTCCCGGATTGTCTTCAACTAACCTCGAATTATAAAGGTGCTGTTTTCCAGCTTTTCTACCCTATTGTTAAGATATTTTTTGTAGTTGTACACGTTTTTAAGAAACTTAAGGTTTTCATAAATAAGTATACTGGGCACACAAGCAGCATCAAACACCCCTTCACATTTAAACTGGTCACTTATAACTTTTCTTTCATGCTTCTGTTTATGACATTATTGACTGTTATAATTGCGCAAGCCGTACTCTTTTGTGTTTAAAAAGTTAAATTTGTACACAATGTGTAATATACCATCTATTGTCTTTTCTAAACTTTTATCACCTAAACACATTTAGAAGCTAAGCGATCAGAATTGGTTCCTTTTCTCATTATGTGTTTCAAATAGGAAGAGTTTTCGCCTGTAGCCAATCAGATGTGTTAGAGTCTTCAGCGTTGCCACCTCGTTATCCCCACTCTTTTTATATTTCCCCCTCTCTCTCGCACACTTGCGAGTGTCCGTGGCGCTAGACGTAAGGAAACGCAAACTGAAATTTCCAAAGTTGTATAATAATGCAGTTGAAATCACAATTGCAACATGAATATTCATATATTACGCAAATGTTTTAAATATTTAGTTTAAAGCTAATTATAGTTTATGAATTACTTATTTTTCTAATCCAACGAAACTACTAGCGGTGCATCCGCATAGCTGTGAATGTTACTTACGTTTAGAGATAATTCGCCATTGTCATTGTCTTCAACGTCTGAGTACTGCAAATTATTGACGATAGTTCCAAAATCTCGTTACGTGTTATTTTTTTCCAAAAGTCGCCTTCTTGTAGTTTATCTGATGTCTTACGCAGTTTTCCAGATCTTGCTGTGTTCCTTGTCAATTTATTCATGGATACGTCATTCAGTGTCAGTCAGCTTAAAAATATTATTTCTGTTTGCAACATAATTTGAGCCCACATTAATTCTATTGGATTGTTCTAGCAGTAGTAAGGCGGGGATGAATAGCGTCTCACTGATTCAGCTGATATACTTTTTCATGGAAGAGTAGCTGAATAATGATGCTTTGAACTCTCTTGAGTAAATAGAGATTACGAACCATTCATAAACAAAGATATAATGTGACCAGACACGTTCTGCCAGACTAGCAAGAACTGTATCGTTTTCCTTCATCGAATTTAACAAACACCTTAGCCCATTCAAAGTACATATTTCTTTTATCACAGCATGTCAAATGTTTACGTTTCAGTTCTGAGTAATTTCAAATATACGTTCACGCATACATGCCAACCAATAATGATATTCATTACAGTACTTACGTCGCAATGCATTGTTATAATATAATGGTACCTACTTTATTTATTTGTATGTTAAATACATTACTCTCTCCTTCCTCATGAATCAGTTTTTGAAAAATATGGATGTTTGTCTTAGCGAGAATATTTATTAGAGGTTGATTAGTTTGCCGCTCGTCACACACACCACATAGGGGGAATGCAATACGGCAACACCGCAGGGCTCCGATTGGTTGCCTACCTAGTAGCGCTCAAGGACAAACAACTTCCCATTTGAAATACATAATAGTTATAGGTTTTACTAATTGTTTCCATAGTTTAGGTAAAATACTCTTCTTTAAATAGTCGCTGCACATCTTTTGAAGGTGGAAGGTATTTAAATACTTATTACATTAACTCGCTTTGTAAATCCCCATTTGCAGCGCCGTTTTAGAAGTACAGAATTTCCTCCATGTAAATAAATTATCTATAGTGGATATTTTCATCTTAGCCTGAATTCTTATCTTTACCTTCGGTAACATATTCAACATCTTCGAGTACTAAGTGATCCATTATGTTGTGCTGAAAGTTGTGTTTCTAATTTCTGATTCCAGAACCAGTTTTGTAAACCACAACTATGGCTTACTACAGCCAATTATTGGGCAAAATTCTCCCCGAATTTCATTTTCTGTCTTTGTCATAACTCTTAAGCTAGCTTTACCTACAAGTACAAATTACTTTCTTCCCATTCTCAGATGTTCATTTACAGACTGTTTATAGTCATCTAATTGCCTACGTCTTACAGCATTAATCTTCTTCCTTTGAATGAGCTGGTCCTGCATCATTATGAAACTGTTGTTTCTACTTAGACTTGAAAAGAAGTGTTGCACGCCTTGTGGGTACATGAGTGAGGATCTCGAAAAATTTCTTTAATAATTTCCATTGTTTAATGTTTATGCTAAGCTTTTAATCTATTTGTGAGAATTTTCATCATTCAAATAAATTTGGAGCTCAGGGTGACTATGAAATTCGTATCAAACGTCTAGTAATTTTTTTAAGTTTTTGCTTGATTGTGTACAGCATCCATCTTGATTGTGAAACTGATGCTCTTGTAATCAGAAGAGATTTCATATCCTCTTAGTGCCAATCAGTTATACAACTTACTACTCGTACTGCTGAATTTGAGATATTTAAGTCCGCTTTACTTCTCCCTCATTGTTTAAATGTCAAAACTGCATTTTTCTTCTACTCATTGGTTCTCGATGATAAACTTCTCACGTGATTTTCCATGCGATTAGTCATTCTTATTCAAACTTGGCTTTTGGCATTTGTGTCGACTGCTGTTAGTATTCCAATTCTATTATTATTAGGCTGAGAATTTCTCAAGCACTTCTTTTGCCAGAACGAGCGGAAATTAGGTTGCGCTGCAAGTGGATTTTACGCTGTGACGTCGGAAGTTATACCCTGCCCCACTCCCCCATAGTCTGTGCACTTTGTCGTTATGCCTTCAAGTTAAGTTTTAATCATATATTAGGAAGGTTATCTTACTATTGATTAGAACTCTTATATTAAATAGTGCAATATTTTAGTGGGTGTTATTACTTATGCTAAATTTTTAGTTATATCAAATGCTCTACAATCAAACTATATAAGTTTTTATAATGTAATGTTTCCTCATATTAGCTATAGGTAGCGCAAGGAACTCAACTTTTCCATTTTCTCTATTTTTGTTAATTTAAACAAACATGTTTTTTCTCTTATACTAGAAAATATATATGGATTTTACTCACTTCTTAACTAATGCAATGTAGTGATTGCTTCCAATATTTAAATAAAAACGCCTTTTATATATTCTAAATTGTGAAAAAGTGCTATATGATAGAGGATATTAATTGAAAAATTCCTTAATATATTCCTGTATTTTCTATTTGCACGAACGTCGTGATTTAAGCATATATATATATATATATATATATATATATATATATATATATTTCTGCACATGAACACGTAGTTATAGTGTGGAACAGTAGCAATTGAGAATCAACATCTGCATTTTATGCAGGATTGCGTCAATGAACATATACTGTTGAAAATATATAGCATCCATATTAAACTATATACATGCATTCTATATTAATAAGTTAATAACTGCATTGTATTGCAAATACAATACTTTATAATTAGAACAACGTATATAGTTGCCCTGTGTACACATTTTTTGCACCGTATATATAAGATAATAGGATATGTGTAAATATGAGGGGGTATCTATTCGGTAGTCGATAGCATTGTCGTATTTTAGTTGTTTATTCAATCGAATGTCCTTTACTCCTGCAGCGGTTACCTGGAGGTAACAACTGAATAATAATAAACTGAATAATACTGCTTTGAACTCTCTAGAGTAAGTCGAGATTACGTACGATTTATAAACAAACATATAGTGTGTAACGATATGTTTTAGTTAGAACTTTTTATATGAATATTGTTTTCTGATATGACTTAGTAGGCCATGTAATGACATATTAAAAACAAATATATGTGTAATTTTGTGATTGGCCGTAGTAATAATTGTAGCAGTACATCGGCCAATCACAAAATGAATAGATGAGTAACGATAGTTACGGAAAATCAATAATCTTGAGATAGATATGTTCTTTAGTCTTGTTTCATGAAGAGGGAAAAATGTCGCGGTGAATATAAAAGTTTTGTAACGTAAAGTTAATAACCTTCAAAAAGAGTTATTCGGTATTCGTAACAGTAACGAGTGAATTGTAATTCAGATTATACAGTTAAATAATATATTACGAAATCGGAGTCATATAAAATTTTATTTCTGTCACAAAAAATCCACACCTGAGAAAAGATCTCATGACTCTTATTTAATCAAATCTCGACATGGATCTTCCAAACAGTCGGCGTGCATCCTATCTGCTGCGAGTGGAGGAATAACGCCACAAGTGTGACAAGTCACGTTCTGCTGATGCACCATTCTAAATGCCAGCAGGCAGTGTATTGTTTGTTCTCACTCGAATTTAACATACACCTTGGTTTATTCAAAGTAATTCTTTTATCACGTCACGTCAAACGTTTACGTTTCAGTTCTGAGTAATTAAAAATCTACGTACACGCATAAATGCCAAGCAATAATGATATTCATTACAAAGCTTACGTTATAAGCAACGCATTGTTATAATATAATAGTGTTTTATTTATTTGTGTTAGGAAAACTATTTGAGCTAAAAATATGGGGTTTCGCGGTTATGTTAGATATATCACTCTCTACTTTCCTCATGGATCAGTTTTTGCCAAATCTGAATTTTTTTCTTGGCGCAAATAGTATTTATTAGAGATTGATTAGGTTGGTGCTTGTCACGTACAACTTACGGGGAATGCCATTAACGACAACACCGCAGGACTCCAACTGATTGCTCATGTAGTAGCGCTCAAGGACAAATATCATCCCATTTGAAACACATAATAGTGCTTTAACTAGAAGCAAGCTGCTTGACAAATCCGCAGCCTAATTATTATACTTTATTATGCTCTCAGTTTTCATCAAAAGTACATTAAAGATTTGGTTTGATAATTTCTAGAACAACACAATCTTCGTCGGAAAACTTAGTTGGCATTGTAGCGTCTACATTCCCTTTAGAATTAGAATTACCTCGTATCCCTTTATTCATAATAAATGTCGCCCTCTTCTTTCTACTGCAGGAGGTTCTCCACATTTTAAGTAGTTCTGAGATTTTGTGTTTTATAAATAAAACTTATAGATATAAATCTTAGCATAATTCATTTTCAATTTATTATTTACGAAATTGTTTGTAATCATATGGAATACTGACTTATAGATAATTCATTGCCATTTTGTTCGTATTCTTCCTACCGTTTGCTAAAATTTGCTTAGCTGTGGTTTGTGGGTATTTTTTGTTACTTTTCTCAATGCCAATTGATAGCTGTCACAGATCTATTCCAGTGATGAGTGTCTGTCATTCACTAGTGAGTTTTATTTCTTTTATACTGCAGCTGCTTCAATTATGGTTCTTTCCGTATTTGTATTGCCGTTCTGTTGCGCTGCATTCCCCTTTTTTGAGTGATTTGCACTACATTTTGGGCATGAAGTTCCTACTTTATTGTTTTGCTTTTGCATTATAAAGTCTGCTGCAACTGAAACGTCTGCCAGTGATGTAATATGCAACATTACAGATATTTCAGACTAGTTTTGTTTTATTTTTATGGCTGTTCATCTCTAGCAGTAAATTTCTGGCTTTTGCTCATTCTCAAAAACAAACTTTGCTTCCATAACCATTGTCTTTAAGTTGAGTTCTACATTTTGAACCTTTAATAAGTCCCATTTTCAACCACCATTTCTTCCGAAGATTGTGTAGTTCTCTCTCCACATTCAATTTCAATGAATTAGTTTCCTCTTAATGAATACCTACCTACAACATTTTCTGTTGTCTGGTTGATTTCACCATCAGTTTGTGGATATGTGTGTGTGTGTGTGTGGTTTTTTTTCTTTGTTTCTTTCTTTGTTTGAGGTGTCTTCAGCTTGGTGAAGAGAGACTTCACTTGCAGATTCTTAGATTAACTACTAACTACCTGTTCTTTTGTTTTTATTCTTTCTTCAATTTGTTACCTGTTAAGCTTCTCAGTCATTGTGGATACCACATTGCTGTGAATTTTTTAGTGAGCTAATAGATGTGTGACCTGTTTTAGATCATTTCTTAAAATCATTCTTAAATCGTCACTGTTTACTTTGTCTACTACAAACTTGGAAAGCAGGAGCAGTGTTGAATAGTTTTACTCAAAAATGCGATACATGATTTCAGTGGCAAAAATCATTTTCATAAAAATGTTCCCGTGTGTACGTGTTCGTGTGTTTTCCATTTTTTTAATTTACATCCTACATCTTTAAGTCTTATAGCACAATGAATGAAATGGATGAACTGATGCTCAAATGAGCCCGAGATCCGTAGACCTTAGAGTAACCCGACATTCATCTTTCAGGATAAGGGAAAACTACGAAAAAAACTTATCCAGATAATTCAGCCCGATCTAGTATTGAGTATGGGACCTCTTGTACGCACGCACGCTACCACTTACGGTGTAGGTGGATTTTCGTGTATATGTGTATCATCCAGCCATCACTTATGCCTGTGCCATTTGGGGTAGAGCAGCAAAAACTCACCTATCCGTCGTGACCTACACATTCCTACCCTATCAGACTACATTCACACCCTCTCACCCCCATTCTATCAAAACCTCTCCCTTAACTTCAACTCTCTTATACGCGGTCTAGGTGAGTACGACATCGACCCCGGCGAAAAATACAAAAGACGAAGACTTGTTTTAGACACATGAAAACACTTCAGTATTAGTACACAACTTATACATAAAAAGGGAAATAACACCAAAACAAACCTCTACCGTCATTTGCTCTAACTCGTAAAATATTCGACTGCCAGTAGAGAGCTCAGCCCTGATCTGGTTAGAGACTGAAATTTTGGCTTCCGGACTTTCAAGTGTCCAATCGCAGGTGTGTGTATCATGTACTATCTGCAATTTTCAAAATCTAGTCATGTTCTTTTTCCCCAATGCCTTATAGATAAAACGTTACTATTTTCTAAACCAGGGCGAAAATTTGTAAATTTCGTCTGCAGGAGTTCCGGAAAATTATTGGGTACCATACAACTTCAAAACGCTACTCACTAATTATGACATAAAAAGTTACCCATTCTTATTTGCAACCTCTTATTTGTAGAACCTCTTCAATTCGAGATATGACAGTTATAAGTGGTAAAGAAGAAGCTTCACCATAAAATCTTTAAAATAATTACACAATAATGTCAAATTTATTTACAATTTAAATATCACCTACGCAACGTCGGACAGACAGCTTGTAATTTATCAGACTAACTATTTATCAGACTAAATTCTCGTATAACCAAGTATTTATACTTTAATGATTTTTATGTCAAATTTTGAAGAGAATAAAAGTTCAAGACACTTTGGAAGATAAATTTGATACCAACATTTATTAACTAGCAGAGCTAATTCGTAATTTGATAAAGAAATGATAAACAGATAGATTTTTCTTTGTTTTACTTATAACTATAACTAAGTGTTATACTTATCTAATAGTTTATTCTTCGCTGTATATTATCCCATTTATTAGATATTACTCCTATTTAAAGGGGAACCTGGGAAGTGTGCGATTGAAATTAGTATTTTTAATCGAGGCACTTTTCAGTAGAATATAGGCTTCTACCTCCCTTTATCAATTGCAATGCGTAATGAAAGGCAGCCTTATCCCTAGAGTAAATGAGGCGACTTTCTTCTTCGTGTACCTGTTCTAGAAAGGTTGGCCGCTCTTATAAAAAACCGCAATTTTCACTGGCCGCATTTTCCACTGGCCGCATATTTTGCCACACGAAATTTCCTATGTTAAAATCAAAATATAATGAAAGAAGCACATGCTGAAATTTTTCATGAAAAAGAGACATTAGCTAAGGTAATTCAAGCGTTGAAGTAAAAACAGTTAGTTGTAAATAATAATTATACATGAGGTAATTTGGGATCAAATGAATTCCATCGACAAAAATTCATTTGCTTTTGGCAGAAGTACTCAGTTATGATTCATAAGTCAGGAAGCTGCAGTTAAGTTAGATAAACAAAAGTTGTAAAAAATTAAACGGGACAAGTTTGAGAATTAGTCACCGTGTAAATATTGTGTTTCAGAGACGAATTAGCGGCTACAATTGGAATTATGAATAGAAACGATGGCAGGGGTAGAGATTTGTAGGCGGGACTTATTAACCAGCATCTTTTTCTTTGTATTCTGTAACCTTATGGAAGTTTTACTGTGGTCGGTTATTATCGGCAACCAGAATCCTAAGACCGCGTCCCGCTATACAATACAGCGGTTGCTACCAGAAAACCTCTTGAATTTTATTCTGCAATGATAATAATAAATGATGATGATAATTATATAATAATTATTATAATATATAATTATACAATATTATAATAACAATAATTATTATTTATTATTATCATCATTATTATTATCATTATTATTATCACTATTATTATCATTATTATTACTATCATTATTATCATTATTATTTATAAATTATGTAAAACCGCAATCTATTTATACATCAGAACTTAGAATATTTAATCTTTTTAGCAGTAACAGTATCTCGTGCTAACATTCAAAACAGTTATATTATATTATTTTCCTCTATTAAATGTACGTCAGCTTAACGGTTTTTATCCTAACCCTTGAAACACATACCTTGAGTAAAAGATCTTATAGTTCATCACTGGAGCATCTGGTCTCACATTCTTCAAGATATTGTAGATGGCATAAAAGAAGATGCAGACAAGGGGGCACAGTATCACTGTGTATAACAGTACATGTGACAATGGAATTCAAGCATTAGCCAGGTAGTAAGAGTGCTGTACTTTGGTAGGACATAATTGAAGTGAATATTTCATTCCATAGGGTGCTGTGACTCAAAATTCTCTGATAGGTTAAAGTTACCACAGAAGTAAGACAGCATTACGATATGATAAAAACTGCCCTTTGAGTTTTTAGGACCATTTTCAGTAATCGTTAACCGACAAATTCTATAATCTATAATAAATACTATAATACTATAATTCTTCAATTAAATTTAACTTGTATTTCTCCTTCAACTGCTGTAATAAATGCCAAAGCGTGGCATTATGGAAAGGAGTATTGTGTATCTCTACTCATTTATAGTTCGCACAATTTAAGTATACAGTTCTCAAGCGTTTTTGTTTTGTCTCGAGATGTAGTTCAGTTAAGGTTGTCATTCTTCAGTTGCGTGTGAGTTTTTTCAGTCATGTGACGTAGCATCGCTTCACAGATTCACAGATAAGGAATAAGGCTGAAGGGCAGAGAAATCATTGCCTCTAAAAGTTAAAATGAGTTAAGTATTATGAAGGGGGAACAGGTGCCAGGACCCGCAACTGTGCCTCTCCAAAGATCACCTCGTGAGGGAGGAGACCGATGGGATGCCGAATAGGAACCAGGACAGAGCAGAGTACAGGATGCCCAACCTTTCCAGACTGAAATTCCCCTGTTGCACCTAATGCTTCCTCTGGAGATTTGCACATCACCTGGGAGCGTGGAAAATGGAGACCACCCCTTCAGGGAGATGGGAATTTATAGAGAGCATCCGCCCACACACCTGTTGACAGGGGTCAGCTCTGAAAGAACCAAGCGGAAGAAGGTTAACTTGAAATGAGCAACGGCGCTAAATGAAGGGAAAGGAAATTCAGATGATGTAATTAACTTTATCAGCATTCTCCCGAAGACTGTGCCGTGAAGGTCAGACACAGGAATCGAACCCACGACCTGCAGAATGCGGATCACTTACATTACCCTCTGAGCCATCCCGCTCAGTTTGTCTCTTACAATTTGGCAAGGTACAAAGTGCAATATACATTCCCCTCTCCGAGTTCCCACGTAAGAACAGAGGATCCATTTTTGATTACGTCACAAGATTGAGCTAATCCATTACCTTGAATTTGGCAATGTTGTGTCAGTTGCTTAAGCTGAATGTTTGCAGAGTTCAGCGGTAGGCGTTTGCACGTTTTGTTATATATGAAGATCTAGTACTCGTAGCTCGAGATTAATATGTTTTCCACAGTGCATTCATGAAACGGATAACTTTGATTTATAAAAGCCTCAAAACTTATGTATAGTCAATTTTATAATTATAGTGACAAAGCATTATAGCGAAACTAGCTCCTATCACTTGATTTACTCCATTTGCAGAAGATATTCCGATTTTCAGAAAGTGAGTTGATCACTTCACCTCTTACCATGAGGTTCATTGCACAATTACAAACAGCAGGAGTCAAGTTCTTGTTAGAATTTATTTTAGAGATAAGGCAAGATTAAGTGCGAACTCTTTGAATATCTGGATAGGAGATAGGGATTTAAGGAAATTCTTCTTGGTATTGGAGATCAAACATCAACATTGGAAGGGGGTGGGAAATCCGTGCCTCCTCAAGAACACAATGAAACAATGCACAAGATAAGTTACATGACACACTGCAGCAAAGCGTTTTATAAGTTTCTTGTAGTAGATGTGTTTCATATATGGAGCGAAATGTGTGAGAAATGGGGGATCATGATACCCAATTCCCCCCGACCACAAACACTCAAGGCGACAGTAAATAACTTGACAAATGGTCACGTTATTGGGTTGTTTATGTAACTAGAAAGTTAGAATCTGTACAGCCCAAGGCTCCAAGGATTATATTGGCTATATGTAACAAACACTATATCACTAAAGAATCTTATGACAAATAGCCTCCGAAGTCCTCTCCGATTTGAATTACTTTTCATAACCGCTCAACCCTACTATATAAAAAAGTTGTTATACAAAACATTTAGTTCTTTTAATATTTATTTTCCAAACAACTTTTACTAAATAATATATTTTCTCTTTCTTTTTAGTTAATTATTTCCGAAATATCCCTAGTTATTGCTTTTAGTTTTGTAATACTTACTTTTTTCAAAACAGTTTTTAGTTTCTCTATTATGTAATACAGGGAGTAGAAGTATTGTATTCCACCCAAAACTTCGATGCCGGGTTGCACCACAAATACACGTTTTGGGACTTCCTGGTAAAAAATACAGTGATTTGTAGGCTCGTAGAATTAAAAGTCTAATTTGCATGTTCTTTATTTCCGTAGAAATACACTTTCAGATTACAGCAGAATTACGTTACATACACAATCACAATCTACCAAGGTCGATGACCACAACAAACAGCGATCTGTTTATAACTTCAACTCTCGTTACAACACTTTACAGCTGTTTACTACTCCTTTTTATGACTGACTCTTGGCGAGTCGTCGCTTCCTCACATACCTCATTGATAATTCAAGACTGTTCTGTAACAATCAAGAAATCGAATGTTCTATCACCAGACGAAAGCCCAACCTTCCAGAAGCGTAACTTTATCTGTGCCAGCCAGCCTTTTATCTTCTCGCTATCTTTATTTTCCGGCTTTTTGTGTGCACAAGCCGCGTTATCGTAGATAATGGGTTCGCGGCAGTACTGTTAGGGAAAGATTTGCATGTGTCTGCATATCCATGAACAATATTCGGAAGAAAAAAAAATCATTTAAATACCACTCTTGTATTTAAGTTTAGCTTTTTCCTAGGATGTGACATAAAGGTTCTTTTAAAAAGTGGCTCCTCATTTGAGTGGAATTCGTTTCCAAAATATTCATTTTCTTAAAAAATGGTTTCTTCAAAATAATTCAAGATATCTTAATGGCAAATAAAATGTATAGTTTGAATATTCTGGGAATAGCCTCTGAAGTTCTTTTGGTTCTCAATGAGTCTTGCTTAACTTCTAAACCGTATAAAAATGAAGAAATGGTTAAATTGTACAATTTATGTCAAATAAACCCTTGTGGAGTTTAGAAAATCTTGTTGCATAAAAAACATAAATCTCGTTAAAGCATACATTTGTCTCAATTTTGTTCTTTCTTTGGTATGTATCTCGTTTTCTGAGAAGCAAATAGTTTTTTTTTTTTTTTTTTTTTTTTCGTTCACATCTCTTCGACCCTCTGAGAACTTTTCGTACCACCGATAAAAAGTTGCTTTAGTCCAAGGTAGCTTCACCATATTCCACAGTCAACATTCGGAATGCATCCATGCACTTAATTTTGTTTTCCCTACAAAATTTTTTACAGATTCTTTGTTCCACTCTTTAGAATAGGCAAATATCGAAGACGATCCAAAACACGTCCAAGCAAAATAGCTGCCAACAGTTAACTGAACGTTCAAAATGGCCTAGCTTGTCAACATAAGTGAGGCGCGTGAGTACCAACATAACGCTATAAGACAATCGAAAATTGAATATTTATAGCCCACGAAAATTCAAAATCCGCGACACTTTTTTAACAGACCTCGTACATATTTAAGATCATCTAATAAAAATAGAATTTTACGTGTTGCACTTGCTATTGGTACAAATTATACATTTCTATGTGCTTCATTTTAATATAAAGTATTTTAATCAAAGACCTTATCCATTTTTCAGAAAATAAAACTTCATTTAAATTTTCAGGTAAAGTGTATTGCTACCCAATCGTCGAACTTACAATCAGCTAGCAGGAAGAGCTGGCCAATAGAGGGGGACATACGGCATCTAGGCCACGCCTACGCTAATGCGTAGCGCTAATGACGTGCCCAGTAGAGGCGGGGTGTGAGGAGAAATGACCAGAGCCCAAGTGGTTTCCCCTCCTCCTGCCTTCCCCGTGGAAAGAACGTGAAATCTCTCGTATCTTTCCTCTCCATTCTAGAGACCTTTCTAGAACCGGTTAGCCACGTATAAATATGAGCTGGTGTGCCAAGCTTTAGTCAGTTTTAGAGTTTGAGTCAGAGCTTACGGCGAGGTGCCGAGTGAACCTGCAACTGGTGAATCGTAATTGTGAGTGTTACATAATTGTGTGTGGTACGTGATTCTGTGTAATTGCCAAGTGTACCAAGTGTAATTCGGTGGAAATAAAGTACATTTTGAGTTTGTGCAACTTGGATTTTTAATTCTTCGAAGCCACAAAGTCACAGTATTGTGTTGTTGGGGTATTAGTGGGAACCGTGTCGTGCCTTTGCAAGATATTGAACTTAAATTCCATATTTGTTACTTATGTTCCAGAATATGTATACCAACACTCCCCATATGGCAACTACGGCCTTCGGGGTAACCTCGCCCCACCACCTGATGCCCGGAGCCATTTCTCAGGTGGAGGCACACAGAGGGCGGTGTCCATTACCTCCAATGATACGGTGATTGTGAAGATGACGGTGTGGCAAGGGGATCTACAGTTAATGCTGTGGACTCCGAACCACGTTGGGCACTTCACATGAACTAGACAGAGGTGAAGGTGCGGATAAGGCCGACATAAAAGAGCCGGGAATTGAACTCGGACCCTCAGCTCGAGAGTCGCGAAAGAAACCACTGTGCTATCTCGGCGCCCATGTTCCTAAATATAGAATGTTACATTCACATGATTTTCGCTACCAGTTCTGCAACATACTAGTCTTAGAAATGCTTATTCCTGGGTAGAATTAGGCTTAAGTGTGTAGCAGATAAGTAGGCGAGCAGAGTTCCACGTTGGGGCGACAGTTTGATGCGATAATAATGGGTGGCGCACAGTTCCACGTTCACGCTACAGTTTGAAGCAAATAGTGTTTAGCTCAGGGTAAGCAATGAGGTTTCTGTCAGGGTATACTTGAGTATGTATGAGCAGGATAGTTTTAATGACATTGGAATGCCCGTTTCAAACTGGTTTAATAGCTGCTTCTTTTTATCAGAACATCAAACTTGAACTTACCGACCAAGGGCTCACTGTTTAGAGTTACTATATGTGAAATGCTTATTACTCGATTAAACTTAATTCGTTCTTCACGTACATATGAACCGACAAATATCTTATCTCATCACTTCTGGTCTGTCTTCGACCAAGAGAGGAGAAGAGGACTGCCCTAATCGGCTTCACGCCACCAACTGAATGTCCACAGCTGCGCGTGGGTGTGTGTGACTTCCACTTTCTCGAAGCCCTTTATTCCCCCAAAGATTCCCTTTGTGACTATTTTGTCATTCCATTATTAAGGGTCTGAAGAATACCCTATTCAAACAAAGTCAAGTGCTACCCTTTAGAACTCTGCTAAGGACACTGTTTCTTACGTTTCTTTTGTTAAAACAACTATTCACCCCAACTGCTATTCGACTCAACTGCCCCAGCACGTGTTGTAACAAAGAACCAACATTCCTTTGAAATCCATCATGCTTCTTTACTTATTTCAATCCTTTAATTTAGGTATCATGTGATAGTCAGATCTCTCAAGAGCTGGTTACTATGAGATTGCTTCCAAATTATGTGCTCTTCGCAAGGTTTGTTTACAGAGAGAGAGAGAGAGAGAGAGAGAGAGAGAGAGAGAGAGAGAGAGAGAGCAAACAATGACTTCCCATTTGTGAGAATAAGTTGTCTCTCCGATTGCATGGAAAGAGTGAACATATTGAGGTGAACCCTTTGTATTTATGACTAAAATGTATAATGTAGCTATTTCTGCTACAGTTTACCTCGATTAAAATGAACTTAATAGAACAATAAATTTTTGTATAAATAATATATACCTATGTACCTACAAAGAAACGATAGAAGATTATGTCTTGTGAATGAGTTTTCTAAACATTTTCTCCCGACTATCTTGTAGCTGAATAAGTCCTATAACAGTAAGATCTAATCAATCGCTAACATTAAAACTATCCAAAAATTTATAACGAGCAAGTTTTACGCATGACATTGAAGTCATGCTGACAAATCCAGGTCGTTCTGCAGAGTGAACACTCATACAGATCTGCCTTAGTCTTTAGGTTTACATCTTCGCAATTCCATCCTTAACAAAAAGACAATACATTTTAATCATATGGCTCACGTAGATTCGGCAGAACCCTTCTAGAATAGATGTTCTGCTACACTGAGGACATTGACGTTATTATCGCTCACGGTCTGGTATCGTTTTCATATGAAGCGTCACACACTAAGCAGCACATACACAGGTCTGCGTTTACCTCTGGTAATGTGCCACACAGAGAACATTTCACTAAGATGCGATATTCACTGCAGAAAGTGAAGTGAGTGAATATGAAAAGAAAATATTGTTCTTCAGCATCAAAATCCAGAAGATTTCGCTATGAAAGCGCGAGCAATGAAAGAGGTAAGAGCAGATAATATTCAGTTAATAGTGATAAGGAGTAATCTGTTAGCTACTCAGTAGCAATATCCGCACACAAAGATTACTATCGATATGTGTAAGCAGTAGGTAATACGTGCAGATGTATTCAAGAGATGCCGGTTTGGATATGGCCGGCCATGATGAAAGTGACGGGCCCGACGTATCGGTTTCCCCAGTTCGTTTACCGAATGCTAAGGTGGATCCTCAAGTTATAACACCTATTTTTCAGGCCTGGCGCCAGACAATAATTTGTTATTTTTTAAAATACACGTGGACTCTTTGTGACAGATGGCAGCACTGTAGAGTACATAGAACACTAGTGGCAGCGACGAGATTTAGGACTGCTTTTGTACTTAAAATGGCGACGGTTTCATTACAAGAACGGCGTGTACTCATTCGTTTTCTCCATTTTCGTGGTGTGACACCTATTGAAATTCATCGCCAGTTGAGTGAGGCATGTGGTGATGGTACCATGGATGTGTCTAATGTGCGTTGCTGGGTGCGACAGTTCAATGAAGGCAAGAACATCGTCTGACAACAAACCAAGACAGTTACAGACATCTCCTCCAGAAATGGCATTTCCATGGGCTCTGTGCACACAATCCTGCATGAAGATCTGAAAATGCTCAATCGGCAATTCTCCAAAACAACGTTCTCCACTCGCTGGATCATGTCGTCAGACCGGCTGATGTGAGGCCCTGACTGTATCGGTTTGTTGTCACACTCAACTGGCGATGGATTTCAATAGCTGTCACACCACGAAAATGGAGAAAACGAATGATTACACGCTGTTCTTGCAATGAAAACGTCACCATTTTAAGTATCAAAAACAGTCCTAACTCTAGTCGCTGCCACTAGAGTTCTATGTACTGTACAGTGCTGCCATCTCTGTCACAAAGAGTCCACGTGTATTTGCACCCCGTACCACGAATTTCCTGCCCATCCTTTCTTTCCATCTGTTTCAGATAACCGCATTTGGTGTGTGTGTGTGTGTGTGTGTGTGTGTGTGTGTGTGTGTTTTAATTTACCGCCGGTGAATGAATTGGGTAAAAGGATGCTCAAATGAGTCCAGGGTCCATGGAGCTTAGAGTTACCCGACAAACCTTAAGTAGAGTTACCCTACCCCGGAAAAACCGTATCGAGGTAACTCACCCTGACCGTGATTCGAACTCGCGACCTCTTGAATATGAGGCAGACTTGCTACATCTACGCTACCGAGGCGGGCACATTTGGTGTGTGCGGTGGAAGTTGTGCTTCGAAAAGGTTTCTCTGGCGATTGTCGGGACTGCTGGTACTCCCTTCCTTCTTGAGAGTGTCTCTCTGCACCCGAAAACCGAGAGCCACAGATTGCCGATGGCTAGTCAGGGCTAACCAGTGTTATGAAGGTGTCCTGTGTCTAGTCCTTCATTAGCGTACATTGCTGTGCCGTCCTAGTTGACTATCGGATCTTCCCGTTACCTCTTCCTTCCAGGAGTCATGTTGGAAGCATAAAGGGCCTATTTTAGCCTTCGAGAGAGACTGTGCTTTTATCAATACTGTTATCCTTTAAAACAGACAATATGATAAATGTGGTATTTGCATTACATTTCAGGTGTGAATGTACTGTGATAGGCTGCCTAGAAGTTTGCCGGTTGATATTACCGTGATGGAAAACTGATAATTCCACCACTCTTATCATTAAGAGCATGCTTTGGGTGCTGTGTGACTTCTCAATTTATATTGCGTTGATAGCAGTTTAGTTTTACAATTTTGGGGCCCCTAAAATATGGTTGCTGGACTATCTGCACCTGTACATTAGCGCATCATTCGTATCCTAATGGGTCTGGCCATGCTTTAGCACTACTTTCTCTCACTTCTATAAAACGCCCATGCTACTCAAGCGTCTGCCAGCAAAAGCTTGTGATTAGTTATTTTCACAATGACAAAACTTATTTCAAGCAACTGAAAACTGTTTTGGATGAATAATCCAATGCTTATACAAGTTATTCTCTAAGAGATGTGATTATTTTTAGGACAAACTACTTCTTCAGCAGCCTTGCAAGACAACAGTAACAGCTGAGAGGTCGCTGATGAGTCCTTGTTAGACTGATATGGATTTTGCTTCTCAGAACCCAAATTTGTCTCTAAAATTGCACAAGTTCGTTAATTATATTATTATATCTTAATGTTTTACTTTAATTGCGCGTTGTTCCTCAACTCTTTAATTTCTTCTTTCATCTTGAAAAGTTCTTCATGAAATATATCACATTTTGAACACAAATGAAGTTGCCAAACTTTAATCTCCAATAGACCAAACAGGGTGCTCTGGTGTACAAATGGGGTAAAATTTCGCAGCCCGACGCCTAATTTCATCCTTCACATATGAAGAAATGTGACTTCGTGAAGCAGTCACGGGGAACGAACGCCCAAAAGTATAAATCGTAGAAGGCCTCTGTTCTGCTCCCATTGAAACCCATAGTTGCCAGCTATTTTCGGCCATGCTCCAGATCTCGCAGGCGTGCGACACGAGGGGGAACATGAGAGTCCGGAAACGCTGTAACTTTAGACAAACCTCATCTTCCGTGCGCCCGTGCGGAGAAATCCTTATGTGTTCGCAAAAACTTGTACGCATTGCTCCCAGGTAGGTGACGGAATTACCTCATTCAATCCTTCATACTCTGAATTCGAAGGTATTTCTTATCGCAGAGAAACTTCGATGAAAACTAAAATAGAAGAAACTATTTTCGCCATAAATATGTGGTCTTATAACACAAACTTGGTGTACATTTAAGTAATATAGGTGACTAAATTTTACATATAGCCGAAATAAATTATTGTGCTTCACTTTATTCTCAAATTAGCGTGAAGTCAAGCATAAATTGAAGTATTCATGCTAACCATCTTGAAGTCAAAACAAATGTAAATTATCCTTAAACTTTTTTGAATCGTTTTCTTCTTATTGTATCGCTAAATAAATTACAATTTGGAAGAATTCTTCCGGAAAAGTTACAAGGAAAATATCAACATAGATTGGTAACAGTTAACTGTTCCCAATTAACCATGTAACCATTTGAGAAAGCAAGTAAACTCAGTAATTTATTAAATCAGTTACATTAAAACTTTCTCTTGATGCATACTGCTGCACAGTATAATGAACTGTGCTCTGAAATATTCAATCTAAGAACATTGCACACCCAATTTACACGTAATCAGCGTAATAATCAAGGTAAGAAGGTATTACTTAATAACGTACCTGATGGATGTGACCCTTGTGGGGATAGTACTTCAAACATACAGCTTGGTTACTAGTAAAGGTAATTGCCGTCATTTGCATTGATGCTAAGTCACAGATTTAATAAATAGTTTTGATTCGAATGAGTGTAATGCAGTTATTATTGTAAATTATTCTATTTTAAATAACTACTAGTGGCATTTCTATTCATTAAAATACAGAACATTTGATAAAACAGACTCAAACTAAACGAATTCAAAACTGTCTTGTTCAGATATTACCAGGGGGAAAACTGGCTTAGCAGACATTTGCGCCATAAATGATATTTTTGGGATCGCAATAAAGAATAATAATATATGAAAGTTAATTGATATGATATCCCATTCATGTTTTTATGAACCGCTATGTCATGTGGCATAAATGGAAGCGTCTCTAGATTAAGGGTAATTTTAAGTGAAAATGGGAGGTGTTTGTCTTTTGATAAATGCGAATGCACTTTGAATAACGTTTCAGTGATTTATAAATATTCGCATTGTATTTATTTAAATTAAGCTTAGTAATTTATTTATGTATTCGTTTATTTACTTTCAGCATCTTTTATGTATGTGGTACAATTTGTGAACAAATGCACTTTCTGATAGATGTATGTGTGTTTGTACAATATATGGAAAATTCCTTTTTCGGCATGTTAAAACTTACATTATGATAACTTACTTGAAACATGTTTAATTATTTTCGTACTAGAATGCTCTGAAAATGGAAATGCTCTGAAAAATATCTTGTGCCCTGCTGTGACTGGATGCTTAGCTGTTGAGGCAAGACTAACCGAATTACACAATACAGAAATATGTGCTGTCCTAACCTTAGGCGTTTCGGAATCCTGGACCGAGGCCTGCTGAGATATCACACTTTAACCTATAATCGTTCTCTAAAATTATCAATACATCAAACATAGTAGTACACATAAACATTAAGTAAATTACCCTTATCAAAATCCAGAAGACACGCTGCAAACCCATGAATACCATGTCAACCTCCGCGATCTAGGGTAACAAGCTAGCCTTCGGTTCCTAAGTTCACAGGGATGTTTGAGGGCGATAGTTTTAATCAGTATATAGAAAAATATAATCTATTTCCACTACACGATTCATCTTGGTAGTTCTCTTTTGTTGATGCCGGACTTGAGATGTAGAGTCACCTTTTACTAATACCTTTTTTATTTCCGCTTATTTCATTCCGTGAGTGTGCGCTTTTGTGTCGTTGTATTGATTATTCAATTCCGTGTTTACCTGGGAAATAAAGGAAAATAATCCAATAAGGTCGGTTGCTACACAAAACTTGAACTCCGACCTCCCGATTCCAAAGTATAGAAGTATAGACTCCCGCTAGAGCAGTTTGACGATACTTGCATGGTATCGACATCGAATGAACTTCACAAAACTCGGTCGGTGCTTTTTCGATATTTTGGTGAAGATGTTACAATTTTTATTTTATTTTAAAGTTACAAAATATTATTGCTGCAAGTAGAACATTCAAAGTCTGAGAAACTGCCAGGAATGTGGTACCCGCACACCAAAATTATGCAAGAAAATAATGCTATGACAAATTCAATGCCAGTTACCAGTTCCCAAGAGGAAATCACTTCATATCTCAACGAAGATTTGTCACCTCCTCTTTCTACTGCACTGGATTACTGGAAAACAAATTCAAAATTTCCACAGCGATATGTGTGTGTATTTTACCTGCAACAGTTTTCTTTGAAAGGCTACTCACAGCATAGCTCATATGTGACAGAAAAAGGAATAAACTTGACCACAAATAGTGAAAATGCCATTATTTTTAACAAAAGCTTATAAAAGTGGACTGTTTTGCTTTAAAATGTCTAAAGTAGAGTTTAAAAATAAGGTTACTATGGTTTTAAGTTTTGGCTCATTAAATATGTGCATCTATTTAACTTTATTGGCATTATACAATTCTCCCAACAATCTATTTTGCATTGAAACTAGAAGTAGAAAGGATGGTACCGTATATCCAAGTACTAGGTATCGTGGAAAATATCGTGTATCTGTTTCGAGAAAAGCTGGCATTGACGCATCACTTTATATATACAGGATGTTTCGGAAAGACACCGAACAAATATATAGTTGCAAGTAGTTGCTGAGCTTCTATGTGACACATATACAGTCACTCCAAAAAATATTCGTCTAATGTATGAGTTTATGTTTAAGGATACATGGGTAGGGGAAAATCATCACAATAAGGTACAGCAGGGACACTGTCTTATTTATTGATTATTGAAAAAGAGAATACAATAAAGAAACACATAGTATATATTCAAATAAACACAGTGAAACATTCAAAATTAAGGATATGCAGTATAGGATGCAAAATAAGTATTCGTCTGCATATAGTGCCATCGCCTGCGGTGCCGTATGTAGTAAAAGCGGGCGTTAAACACCACACATTTCGTCTGCATACTGAAAATGGTGTAGAATGTAACGGTTAGTACATAGTAGGCCCTCCATTCCTCATTATAATCACTTACATTCTGCTTGGCATGGATTTCACCGAAGGTTGTGCTGTTTCCACTGTAATTGTACGCCATTCCTCTAGTAGAACATTCTTTAGATCCTTTATATTAGATATCTGATGATTCCTAATATTTTTATCCAGTATAATCCACAAATTCTCTATTGAATTCATGTTTTGGGATTGCGGTGGTGTCGGCATCCATCGTGGAGTATTATGCAACAACCTAGTTTTGCATCTAGAGATCTGTTTTGGATCATTATCTTGTGTGAAAATACAATCCTCAGAGAGACATATTATTCACACTTCTAGACACATATGCTTTTAGATATTTATATAAACCCCGTGGTTCATAATTCCATCAATAAAACACAAATCCCCCCCCCCACATAATTTGCACTCATATAGCCCCAGACAAGTACTGAACCGCCTCCATGTTTAACTGAAGCTGTTATATTTTTCTCCTCAATCTCACAATTCATTTTTCTCCACACTATTACTCGCCGTTTTGATTTAAAGAGCTCAAGTTGATTCTCGTCAGTAAATACAACCTTCTTCCAGAAATCAAAGCCATCGTATTTCTGTTCTTTTGCAAAAGAAACTCGCTTTTTTCTGTTGATTTTACTGATGCATGGTTTTCTATGGGCTGTTTGGCCTCCATACTCAGCTTCATAAAGTACGTTTCTTATATTTTCTGCTGAAACGGACTTTCCTGAGTGTGTTTGAACTGCAATACCAAGTTTTGGATCACTTAGTTTAGGACTTTTCTTTACTTTTATATAACTGCCGTTTCTCCATCTCGGATAGAACTGCAGGACGACCACTTCTTAATTTATTTTCGTAAGTTTTGTTCTGATCAAACCTGTATATAAAAGTATTCACTGCATTGGTAGGTCTTCCAATGGTTCCTCCAATTTCTTGAAAAGATGTAGTAGCGATGGCCTTCCGGTTTGTCCTATATACGGTGTCCCACATTCACAGGGAATTCGGTACACTCCCGGAACTTGGAAGTGCAGTTTGTCTTTCACTGGTCCCAACAGATGCTTAATCTTCCGAGGTGGCTTGTAGATGGTCCTAATGTTGTATTTTGCGAGAATTCTGCTGATTCTGCCGGTAAACGGGATGCAGGCTGTAGCGGTAGGCTTATCTGACGCTTGCTGTATTACAGGTTTCCCTTTCCTAGCTTTGGTGATCGAGGCTTCAACGTCATATTCGAAGTAGCCGTTTTGACGTAAAGTGAGTCTCAGGTGCTGCAATTCTTGTTTTAAGTGGCTGGGATCAGAGATAGACAAAGCTCTATGGGCCAGTGTATTGAGAACGCCCAGTCGTTGAGACTTATGATGGAAACTATAGCGTTCAGATAGAGATCGGTGTGTGTAGGCTTGCGATATACAGCATGCCCAAGTGTATCGTTGCTGTGTTTTAAAACAAGAATGTCCAGGAATGAAATATATAACATATAATAATCTGTATAGGTATAATTTAAATATAATGATATATACAAATAGCTTAAGCTATTTGTCCCAGGTAGTAAGTGCATGTGTATTTAAAGTTTATAAAAAAAAAACCAACGTAAACAAACTCACAGTTACACAAATAGTAAATAGTGAATGCCGATGAGCAAGGGAAACACCCGATATGGCTATAAATGCTAAAGGTAGCATTCAAATGAACAAAGAAACGTTCCAGTCACCTAACTTTATCTACTCCTGTATAAACCACTGTACAAACGTTTATTCCTCTATCTCATGTTCATTGAGGTAAAAACATCTGTAGAAAGGATTTATTGCCTTTCTCTTTTTAGGTGCAATGAGAATAAGCGAATATAATGGTCTTTAAGCGATATTAAGACAAAAGATATTCTTACCTATACTCTGATATCTATGATTGGTTAAATTTAGATATGAATCGATTTTTAGTGCATGTAAGCGGTTAGCAACGAACTATAATCAGGCAATGAAAATCGCAGGTACTTCATTCCTTTTTATTCTGATCTTTATAATAAGGTAGCTACAAAAAATTTCACTGATTTATATAAAAACTAAATTGAGTGGAGTGGCTGAGAATGTGTCTATTAATGAAGAATTTTGAAAAATATAATTTAAATATCATAACGCTAAAATAACAGCATTTGTGACCTACAGATGTTAAAAACTCCTCCTGTGTATATACAGACCCTCCTGTCTTTTTCTGCTTCTCTACAGTTAATTGATTAGTATTTCAAGTTTCCTAAGCCCATCCCCTTAATAATTTGTTTACTTTAATGTGTCTTTAAATAAAGCACCGATTTTGCTATAATTTTCTAGGAATATAGGTTTACAAGTAGGCAATCACTAATTGACAGGCTTTAAAAGGTGAACAATTGTAAAAGCAAATCAAGTTAAAATTGAAAAATTTTTAAAGAAGCGCTGAAATTATATTTTTTGTTTACGTTTGGCAAGTTTTGGTAGTCCTTTACAGAATGAGCATCCTTAAGAGCATCCTTAAACAGTATACGCAAGTTCAAACTAGCAACTTTCGAAACTTATGTAGGTTAGTGCTGTCTATGATTTATTCTAAGGGGTGTAGGTATAGATTATACAATGGAAGGGGACAATTCGGCACACTGCCGATACAGATGTATTGTGACTGCCACCAGACAGGAGGAAGGGATGAAATGAAGAAAGCACAGGAGACTGCAAGCCGCAAGCAGAGAGACCACATAGCTGCACGGTAAAACCCCGCCCAATTGCTAGAGCAGTCTAGAAAGAACCCGTCGTCCAAGCACCCCTATAGTATCTCCGAGGAATACTATTTCCTTTGAGAAGTCATCCGAACCATTTGTCCATTTGCGAAACCAAAAACATTCCTGAAAGTTGAGAAGAAAACGGGATTAAAGTAAATGCTAGGCAGGAAATTGTGGTATCTGAGAAACCACCCCAGCATTCATTTACTGCCTAGGGGAAAACACACACACACACACACACACACACACACACACACACACACACACACACACACACACACACACACACACACACACACACACACACACACACAAAGAAACCTGTGTCAGAGTGGACGGTCGACGAGAGTCAAGGTCCATAAAGTGAGCCATCGTAGAGCCATCTGGCTCGGTGAGGTTTATTCTTAGTGAAGCCCGATTATAAATAGGATAAAATTCTATGGAGGAAATTCGGCACGCAGAGTAGATTGATCCTTTTACCTATGCCCCGGACATCCTCGGGAGGAAGGATGAGGCGAGAGGAGACAGAAGGCGGCCGACCCCAAAGAGTCACGACAGAGCTTAAAATTCAACGACAGTCCATTAAAACCGATATCCCTCCTACCATGGCCCCCAAACAGTCCACAGTCCGGCTTGGAGACCGGAGAACGCCACCAGAGCTCGCAATACTCCTGCAGGCTTGTACAACCGACACCCGGCTGCCCTAGTTCCTAAAATGGTCCGCTAGGCCGGCTCGGAGACCGCAGACTGTCACACGGGAAGACGAAGATGTTTACCATGAGCATATCATCGTGCCATGCAGCGCCAAGTCACCCGTCAAAACTTCTGCCATAAAACAGACCACCAATGAGACATAATATGAAACGATAATGGAGGTGAACTGTGGGGACAGGAAATTCAGAGGATGTAATTAACCTGCCCAGTAATCGCTGGCGACCTGGGCAAACACCCGAAAAAGTCCATCCCAATTATAAATCACCAGCTTCTGTTGATATTCTCAGTTACTTTTTGTAGCTAGACCGTAGTAGGGCTTCATATTTTATACAGGGAACAACAGTGATCATTGATCTGCAAACGTTTAACAATAAAACGATCATAAAATAAAAGTACAGAGTGAGAGCAGCAATTGTGATACGTTCCTTAACCAAATAAAGCTCTTCTTGCAAGAAGCAAATATAGGATATTTTCATTCAGCACAATTCCTCCTAACTAAGCTTTTCACGCACCAATAAGCTCTGCAAATAGGGGTAGAGTGTAGTTCTATTGGATTCCGAAAGTATCTTTACAAGAAACTTGCATGATGACACGCGAAACTATATAATGCAGCGAGCCTTCCTGCATTCATTAGAAGCGGAATGGAAGCGATTTTCCAATAAGAAAAGGCGCTCCGAGTTGAACATTATTTTATTATTGGTTTCTCTTTCCACATCTAGAGACAAAAGCTCCAAAATGACGGTGGATAGCTATTAATGTATTTTTGTTTTTGTGTAACTCGCTGAATAAGTGATCTCGGTATTCTATTCACCTTCCAGTAAAAAATGTTTTTATAAACCCGTGGCATTCACATACGCTTCCTATAGCCCATCTTACAAACACTATATGTTTGTATACTTATTGTTGATGAACATAAACATTCATTATGTACAATTGTATTTCATTATAGGTATTAAAATAATGTGATTTGTGTCGCTAGGCCAATCTGACCGCCTGTTTTGCGAGGGGTCCGGGGTTCGAATTCCAGCTGAAGTTTTTCTCTAGCCAAAATTATTCCTTCTCTCAGACTGAAAGTATAAATGGGAGGTGAATGATATAGGAGAAATGCCCAAAATACCCAACGATCCAAAATGAGTATAAACCATTGCCTATAGATCACCGATATGACAATTGAAGTTAAAGTTGAGGTATCAATAGAACGATAAGAAAGGATAAATTAGGCAAAAGCAATAGCCATATTTTTAAAAAGTGTATTCCTATGTGATGGCTTTGAAGATTCGTTCACATTATACGTCCAAGAGATAAAAATCTGATGTGTTACATTTAAACAACTTCACAAACTTTTCTACAAATTGTCCCTTAAAAATTCATTCCTCCATCTACTTCGCGTTAATGAAAAGAAGCATGAGCAGAAATACTTTTACTGCATAATATTTAATTGTAGATACAACGGTATAGGACAATACAGTAGGCTTAACTGGACTCAAATATTTTAAGAGTTGAATGACAATTAGCAGAAGTGACGCCAGAAGACGTTTTCTTTTTTCTTTTTTTTTTTTTTTGTAATTTACGTCCTCCAACGTTAAGTCATATCGGACGATGAATGAAATGGGTGAAATGATGCTCAAATGCGTCCGGGATCCTTGGAGCTTACAGCTACCTGACATTCGTCTTGAAGTATAAGGGAAAACCCCGGAAAAACCCTTATCCAGATATCTCACCCTGACCGAGATTCGAACTCGGGACCTCTTGAACATGAGGCAGACACGCTACCATCTATGCTACCGAGGCGGGCCCAGAAGACGGGGATGTAGTGCTTAGAATAGGAGAAGAGAAAGAGGAATTCTGACAGACGACAAAGGAAAAATGAAGAGACGGCACAGTGGCAACTCAACACGGTGTAAGGTTTAGTGAGTAGATAATAAAAATTCTGGTATTAAATATGGAGGCAAACATCTGATATACGAACCGTTTGAATGGGTAAACTATATAACGGAATAACAAAAATATGCTTGTTGGGCGTGGAACGGAAGAAATGAGATTTTTTTTTTAATTTTACGTCCTCCAACGTTAAGTCATATCGGACGGTGACTGAAATGGGTGAAATGATGCTCCAATGTGTCCAGGGTCCATGAAACTTAGTTACCCGACATTCGTCTGTAAGGATAAGGGAAAACCCCCGAAAAATCCTTATCCAGGTAACTCACCCTGACCAAGATTCGAAATCGGGACCTCATGAACGTGAGGCAGACATGCTACCATCTACGCTACTGAGGCACGCATATAGAATGTTGAAAAAGGTGAACGGCGAAAGAGGGATCTGATGTTAGATTATTATATAAGGAACCAAAGAATGCAAATAAATCTGAGTGGGGAAAGTGAATGTGGTGAAAATGGAAAGGAAAGGGATGGGGTGAAGAGTGATGAAGGTGGTGATAAAATGAATAACGGTTTGTCTTGGAAGATTAGTAAGGGAAGGCAATAAATTGGTAAGGGTAATTTAAAAATACAAAGAAGCTATCGAAGAAACTAAAGACTAAACAGGAGTTAGTAACAGCGTGATTTAGGAATAGCAGTATAAAATCAGGTATAAAACTTTTGTCAGGGAAAGATACGATTTTGGTAATTAGAGAAAAACTTATGTTAGATTGACAAAGTTTAGAGACAAAGAATTGAGTTTATAATAAAATAATGAAATCAGGTTAGAGAAGATTAGAAAGTATATAATTAAAATTGAGTAATAAGATGGAAGCAGAAGAGATAAATTGAGAAGCAGGGAAAGTAAGTCAAGAGGAAACAAAATAGAAATGAACGCGTGGAATGGAAACAAGATAGACTAGGGAAAAGTTAGCAAATAAAGGTGCCAAAAATGGAAACTGGAGAAGGTCAAAGATCTCATACAGAATATATACTATGGTATTCGGTGCAATATGACCCAAAGATAAAGTATGCCAGTAAAATTAAAATTGTTATATATGCAAATGTAAACAAATGTTGTAAATTACATTAACTTAACTTTTTATATACATTCATTTCAATCAGTTTATTAACCGAAAATAGATATTCTTATACACACACGTTTTTAGTTATACTCTATTGAGCTACAGTCAGCAGTAACAATAATTCAAGTAGTTAAGGGGAGAGAGGAGAAAAAAGAGAACAAATGAATATGTATTAATAAATGCATACTTCCTTAAAATCGGCAAAACAATCTATGGACTGAAATTTAAAAATAGGGATGCTTATGGTTATGAGGGCGAAGAGCCTAAAGTACTATCAACCCCGGTTTTAAACTTCCTCTTCAATATATGAAAGGGCGATCTTTTAACAATAAATTAACATTATTTAGTGATTTTTCAGTCGGGTGGATTTAAAATAGAGACATGTATAGGAATATAGTCAAAATCACACTATACTGAACTATTATTTATTATAGTAGCTCACTCAGAAACATCTTGTTACACATTAATATTGTTTTCTTTTGCAGTATGATCACGTGACAAAACCATGGAACAGCACTCAGGTGGAAGTAAAGGAGAAGCCTGATACGCTGAACACACTCACCTTGCTCGTTGTGGGTAAGTAACGTGAAGCTTGTTAAAACAACTGCACGTCCAAGATGAATCTCTGTAGTTCCTACTTTATGTCAAATGTTCGCATATTTTACACACAGTATCCTTTCCTCCAGCTCTGCAATTGCACCTCTTATAAAATCTATAGTTCTCTTCAAAAAAGTCAAAAAAATTACGACTACTTAGCACCAAAAACTATCTAAACAACGATCATATTGAAGATTGTTCAGCAGGTGGTTTACTAGCTACCTTACCCTTTTTAAATTACAATGAGGAATATATTAATTTAATTTACCTCCTATGTTAACTATGAAATTATTTTACAATGATCTAGATAAATTTTGGAGCGTTTACAATTGTAATTTATCACTTATTTTAGCACTTCAAATTGTAATTTCGTAAAGTTCCAAATAACGGATAAAACTCCTCCGATGTTGGCAATGCCAACTTGCACGATCTTTTATATCCCATAATTACTTATTGTCATAAAACTAATCTGCACATAACATATAAAGAATGAAAGAATATTTCGCATTAACAGCCCACCAAATGAACTTCTATTCTTGACCATCGAGAATATTATTTTCAGTTAATAGAAATATCGGATCTCTTGTTTCTAATGTTAACAATTGTTTCTCTTAATACAATTACTTAGAACGTTCCTGACAACAAACTTTATTAACAACTGAAAGGAAATAAAGCAAATATTTCTTTTATGTGAATGTTTGACATTCAGAAAATTCAATACATGCATCTATAACATCAGAATAAAGGTGTTAGAAGGTTGAACACTACAACTTAAACATCTGCAATATATTTCTGATAAATGACATTTGAAAAAATCAAATGTAACACATGATCATGGACTCTATTTCCTTGCAATGAATGTAAACAGGCTTTGTTTCTATATATGCTCAGGCTTTCACGGCCGCCGTTAATTCAATAGAATGTATTTCCCGGGCTTGTGGGCCGTGGTCTAGGGGATGAAAATTCTCCTGGCGTTTCGCTCATATCTCCGACGAGCATCTTCAGAGGATTCTAGCTAGGTACTAGCTGGATTGTACCTAGCAAGTACCTAGCTAGAATCCTCTGAAGATGCTCGTCGGAGATATGAGCGAAACGCCAGGAGAATTTCCATCCTCTGGACCACGGCCCACAAGCCCGGGAAATACATTCTATTGGATTTGTTTCTATACTTAACAGATTGAAGAAACTGATTCCTACTGTGGATTAACACTATTTTCTACTCCATGGCATTCTCAACTGAAAACCAAAGTATTTTTTGCAAGCATGTTTCTTTCACAGCGGCAGCGCTAGGAGCGCTTCCCAGGTCGCGGATTCAAACCCGGCGCAGCACGATGGGTTTCTTGAGCTGACAACCTGTACAAACTTTTTGGGGAAAGGGAGTGAATCTGAGCAAAATTAAGCCCTCTTTCAGATCCCATATAGAATCGATGCTGAGAAGCTTAGCAGTTAAACGACATTCACAAATAAATAAAATAAATGTATTTGTATTCAAGCATAAGGGCTTTGTAAATTCTTTTTAATATTTTCGTAACTTTTTAAATGGAATTAGAAGTGCTTTATAGTGCCGTAATCGTCAAAACGAAGTGGGCTTTGTAGTGGTGAAAGAATTAGCAAATGCTGTTGAAAGTTTTGCAAGATTAGTCTGCGTACACAAACAAAATTTTTGCATCAACAATTTTAGTATAAGTATCTATTTAGTCTTAAACACAGTGAAAATAAGAAATGATTTGAGAAGCAAGATGATAATGTATTTGTTAATAATGTTGATTGCATTAAAATTAATATTGTCGTGCCGCAGGTACAGAAAGTATTTATTTTCATTTTATTTTTATTTACAATAATAATGTACTAAAAACAGTTAGAAAACTTATATTAGGTCTTTATTTCCATTTACAGGTGATGCAGTATTTATTTGTAGTAAAATCTCACTGATGCAAATGAAAGGAATAAAAACATGGCAACTGACGTTTCGTTTAATTAAATAACAAAGAAACAACAGATATCTCTTTCGTTTTATCGTCTATTGGCTTCCGTTAGCCCTTGGTAGGTTATAATGGGCCGCTTTTATTTCCAACATAACCCCGAGAGAAAAGAATGTAGTGGAAACCAAACTGGCGACGACGCTAGCAAGACGGTTCTCTTTATAATGGTGCCAATAGTGAATAGCCAGTTCTGCCAAAGCGCCGCGAGGAGCTGTCTCTTAGGAAAATCGAGGGTCCCTAGCAGTCCGACTAAACCCAGGGAGAAATATTTCCTGGGCTCAAATTCCCTCTCCTGCCAAAATACATCAACCGCCATCGCCTAGCCTGCCGGCCTCGGTAGCGTAGATGGTAGCGTGTCTGCCTCACGTTCAAGAGGTTCCCGAGCTCGAATCTCGATCAGGATGAGTTATCTGGTAAAGTTTTTTCCAAGGAAAAAAATACTTCTAGCCCTACAACCTGAAATAAATTAAAGGAAAAGATGAGAACAGATAGAAGTGTTAAAAAATTTCTGTCAGCTGGGTGAACATCAAAAAACAAGTTATTTGAAGTGGCCAGCTTGGATCCTAGATCTATAAAATGTGAGCCTCAGACGTCATCTTGGTCAGATATACTGTAGGAAATCAAACAGCACCTATTTCAAGTGGAAGCTGAATAAGGTTTCGGCCATTATCCTGGATTTCATTATTACTGTATTTGGCTAAAAATGTCTTAAAAATTAAATAAAAACAATATCCGACGTATTTATATTGTTATGAATCTTAGACGCAGCCTACATTGCATATTATTCAGGCATATGTAAGCAATAGATAAAGATTGGCCTTTTCCAAAAGATAAACACATGGTGACTGCAGGCTTGATTTGCTGTGAGAATTGCATATTTTGCGTAATTTGAAGATATCCAGATTTAATTTGGAATTGGTATGACAGTTTGAGATCAAACGAAGATCGAAATACGTAGATTTCCAGGTATTTAATAACATAACTTGCTTGCTTCCGTGGTATTGGAAGTGATTGAAAAGTGATGTGTAAGGAAGACGGCTGTGTTATCAGCGTATTACGATTACGGTATGTCTGGGAATACATTGAATAACGAATATGACAAAATATCTTGAGGCACTTCAGAAATTTCTGGACTCATTCTGGTACAATCAACTCGCATTTGAAAAGAGCAATGAGAGAGGAAGTTTTGATCCATCCGGAAATGAAATCACTAGAAGTTTGTAGAGTAAATCTGTGTGATATTGTAATATACTTGAAAAAAGGCTTGTTATAATACCGGAAATACTATAATTGTGTATTGAGTCTTGAGATCACACACCTCGGTTACCTATAGCTCTTGATTATGCAGTCGGAAACCAAAATGTTGCGACGGTATCCCTGCAGTGTCATTAAAATGTGTTCAAGCTGCGTTAAACGGCTTTCTCAACAATTTTGGAAAGAACAGAGCAAGCAGTTGTACAATGACAGTCCAGTTTAGGAAAACAAAAATATAAACGATTAGTTTCGCTAAATCAAGCACGGAGGCGAATTGTAAGCGGCTCTTCCGCTTCTTCTTCTTCTTCTTCTTCTTCTTCTTCTTCTTCTTCTTCTTCTTCTTCTTCTTCTTCTTCTTCTTCCAGGCCAGAAACGTGGAAGATTACCAGTTGCTCATAGCAGGAGAGAAATCCCCTATTTCAACTTCGGCTTTGACAAGCCACCAGATATTCGGTGATTCATAGGGGAGCTTTCGTGGAGAAACTTGTGAACGGCATCGAGGAGGACCTCTGCCGCAAACCATGCTCTGCGCTTGGTGAATCAGCAGACTAAGCTCACTACACAAGACCAATCAGCCAAAACGTCCAATCTCCACTTCTTATTGCGGTGAAGAGAGCCAATTACCCGAAGGTCAAAATAGGTGACATCTTAACCATCTGTTATCTGGGGATAAAAATCCACCGCTCAGGCATCTCTGTCAGCAGCCTTCGCCGCCGTGACTCGCATCACAAAGAGATCCGCCAACGTGCACCCATGGATGTGCCAACCTGCGACGGAGGTTGCCCTGTGACGAAAGGGGTTATCGAAGCTGGACGACGACAGCTACCACTTACAGAGAACCAACGTCATAGAGACAAAAACCATCCAGTCAGGAGAGAACATCCATTTCCACCTTTCAGGATTATTTCAGCTTCGGCAGACGACCTACCAGGTATCAGAACATGAAAAGGGCGAGCCATGAAGATATACTCCCGCCCAAATTGTACAACAGCCTGCGTGTGCTAGACGGGCGTCTCGTGGATATAGAACATAACTATCTCAATCCACACAAAAGCGTATAGGGGTTCTAGTTATCCAGCAACACACTCCAGCCAGCTCCTCTGAAAAGAAGATACGTAAGACTGCTCAGAGTTGGTGGAGGTGCCAGGAGCTCCCATACCTCAACATCAGTTAAAGGATTAAAAGGGCGAGCAGGAGGTCCATGCCAGTTCGAACACTCGCCCAGACTCCTATGAAATTAGTCTCAACCCTGGGCTTCGATCTCGCAGAGACGCTGTAGTGCTGTAGCAAATACTGCTAACAGTTAATCTGCGACCTCGTAGTCAGATTCTTTGCAACGAACAGCCCGGTTGGCAAAAAGCTGGTCGCAATGGAGATATTCGCGCTCTTGACTTCCGTCATCCCGCGAGCGCTGAATGACAGATCGAAGTAGATCTCCATCTCATTTGGAAATGCGTTCTTGATTGAATAGGGGCGAGTTATTGCACTTCGCGCGCCCCGATATTCTAGACGTCATTTTAGTCAGCAAGACAATCTTCATCCAGCAATCATATTCCTATCGTATGGGAATATTCCTATTCCTATCGTATTCTTATTCATATCGTATACCCAAAAACTACCTTACCCTACACAAACTATAATTTGAAATATCCATATGTTATTTAAAATGGACTTCGTGTCTTGTATGATATATTGTTCCATTTCACTTCCATTATATGTCATTTAGAAACAGAAATTTTTATAACGGTTAAAGTTGATCTTTGTTTTATTTTGTTATCCGACACATGATTACCGATTTGGCGCCCATTTTGTGTGCATCAAACGAAATAAATTTTATTCTCTTCTTTAAGTGCTGGTATTCCCATAATTCTAATGCAGACAAGTATTTCGCCACGTATTTCTTCCCCATTCCTTTTTAGATAGTAATTTGATAAAGCTGCTAAATAAGCGCGATGAAGTTCCACTGTTTTAAAAAGTTTTACAAAGCATTTTAATATTTTCGTTAACTCAAGATTCACTGTCCTCGTAGCTTAGGAAACATTCTGTCCAAAAGGAGCATTTACCAAAGAAAACCAGCAAATAAGAAAATTTTACAAGATGGAATGAAGTTCACCAAGCGAAAAATGTGAAACAAAAATGAAGGCACTATCAATAGGACAAATCGAAGGAAATATCACTACAAGAACTAATGCCACAAATTAGTAAAATACAAAAGTGCTAAGTATGAGTAAACGAAAGTTGGGCGCTGCGTACATCTCAAAGCGCCTAAGAAATGACGTTCTGCCAGACTTAGAGGTATTCATTCATTCATACATTAGCAGTATCAGCAGTAAACAAATGGTAAAACATAGTGAAGATAAAAATCAGTTCCACACTCAAATGTGTCGCTTATTACAGGAGAAACTGCTTTGTGCCAGGTAAAACAGAACATAGCATTATCCAAAACGCAATATGTATGAAATAATGTCTTTGCTATGTGAAGCATGCACTGAAATGGTAAGATGATCGTATTCCTGAAATTTTGTACACAGCTCCGTTTTAATTGTTTCTCTGTAATGCCGAATTGCTCCTTTATGGTGCTCCTATGTTGTGGTATGCTTAAGTTGTTAATTTATTCTACATCAAACAAAATAATCTGATAGTTCTACTTGCTCAAATTTTTATTAAAGACATTATTTATTTTATAAGATATTGTCCTCAACTGATAAGTCACAAATTCTTAAATGCTAAGTTTAATGACCACTGAGGATATGAGCCTTTGTATGTACGTTAATTCCATAATAATTCTAACTCAATGAAAGTTAAGGAACACTTGAACGTGAAAATACAAGATTCCTTTCAGTTACAAAGTGAGTTGGAAAACTGCAAGATGTGTAGTATTAAACATAAAAGGTCATTGGTCTTTTAAAACTTTTAAAATGTTCTTCTAATAGAATGCTGACATAAACATTACGGAATACAAATACTCTGCTTTAATATTTAAATTATCTATTTTCAGGTGTCTTCCTGTCATTGGTGATATTTCTGTCGATAGCGGGGAATATCCTCGTCTGTGTAGCCATCTACACGGACAGAGGTTTACGGCGTATCGGCAACTTGTTCCTTGCATCACTCGCCATTGCTGACCTCTTCGTGGCTGCCTTAGTCATGACATTTGCTGTTGTCAACGATTTGCTGGGCTACTGGTGTTTCGGCGCTCAGTTCTGCGACACTTGGATCGCCTTCGACGTAATGTGTTCGACGGCATCTATCCTCAATCTTTGTGCCATCTCGCTAGACCGATATATCCACATCAAGGATCCCTTGCGGTAACTATTGTTTATATTTGTTATATTTCCCTTACAATTTACAAATATAGCTTAGTAGCGTCAGACTAACGTTTGGTTAATTTTTGCAATACTATTAACGCTAGTCACGTCAAAACGATGGCTTTTCAATTATGAATTTATGACGACTTTAACATATTGAATTAATGCTAAATTATATATAAAGTTGCAAATCAAGAAATTAGGAAGTGTAAGACGTAAACAACGAACTAACTTCAGACCATTATCCAGTTATAGTTAATCTTTCATCGAATATAAATCTAAACGGACACGCCCACACGTTAATCAAGTATTCCTTTAATTTAAATTTGTATACATCAACAATGGAACAAATAGACACAAAAGTTCCACTCAACACGCCTAGGGACATAGAAATCGCAGTTTCTAGCATAACCAGAGATATCCAGTATGCCGCAGGAATATCTAGTAACAGCCAAACTTATAAAATGAAGTCAGTCAATTGTACCCCACACATCGAGCATCTTCATTAAACTAAAAGGGAATATAGTCGGTTATGGGAAAGAACCAGTTATCTAGCTTATAAAACAATAATAAATAACATATCCAGGAAACTGAACAAAGCACTTAAGAAACAACACAAAGATTCCCTGGAAGCAGAAATTAAAAGCCTCAGCTGTCAAGATGGATCGTTGTGGAAAAAAACTAAACGTGTACTTAAATACAAAGATAGCATATCTCCTCTAAAAATTGGCAATCGCTGGTGCTCAACACCAGCTGAAAAGGTAGAGCTTTTCAGCGCGCAATTACAACAGCAGTTTCAACCCAATCCTATCACCAACGAACATTTTACTAACTTTGTTAACAGCAGCATGGCTCAACCGTTGCAGCTTTCTAATTTTCCTAAGCAATTCGCACCTGGACAGGTTAAAAATGCAATTAGTCGATTTCCTCCATAAAAAGATCCTGGTGAAAATTTGATAGTCCCACCTTTACTCGAACATCTTCCAAAAGAGTTTTAGTCTTCTTAACACAAATTTACAATGCTACTCTTCTCTTGACTTACTTCCCACAAAGATGGAAACATGCTACAGTTGTTATCATACCTAAACCCAACAAAAACAAACGTGATCCTAAAAGCTATCGCCCAATAAGTTTATCTCTATTATCTAAAGTATTTGAATGGTTATTGTTACCTCGCCTTGTTGTACAGCTTGAGGAAATCATACCATCCACTCAATTTGGATTTAAGCCAATGCACTCTTGTCCACAGCAACTTCACCGAATTGTTGACACAATTATGGACACATATGAGGAAAAGCAAGCGTGCTAAATCTGTTCCTTGACACTGAGAACGCCTTTGATTAAGTGTGGCATAATGGCTTACTACTGAAGATCAGGAATTGTCTCCGATACATATTTAAGAATAATCGCACCCTATCTGCATAATCGATCTTTTGCAGTAAAATATCAAAGGGTACAATCCAGATCACAACCGATCTTCTCTGGTGTTCCACAAGGAAGTATTACAGGCCCACTTCTTTATACAGTGTATACTTATGACTTTCGTCAACACGCTAAACTAACCATTGCACAGTTTGCTGATGATGTTGCAATCCTTAGTAAAATCAGCTGTAAATAAGCAGCTGAGAAACTAAATATCTTCTGCGCTGAAATCACAAAATGGTTTTCTAACTGGAGAGTGGTGAGGAACACACAGAAGTCGCAAATAGTCTATTTTACGTATATAAAGCAGATAACAAATTATCCCATAGTTCCTGGAGAATCGCTATACCCACCGCTCAGGCAGTTAGTTAACTCGGCCTCATACTGGACAGTAAATAACCTGGAAGCTCCACATCACATATCTTCTGTCAAGACAAAGACACCGAATCAAACAAATCAAACACATAAACGTATTCTATACAACTCACTTATCAAACCTATTTGGCAATTTGGTTGCTTCATATGGGGTTCTGCTGCAGCGTCACAAGTAAAATGAATACAAGTAATCCAGAACAGATACCTAAGATTGACCATAATCAATCACATGAACCACATAAACCACAATTGACCACATGGTGCCCCATGGTATGTTAGCAACACCACACTTCATAGGAACCTGAACACACCAGAAGCGATGGATGTCATCAGGACAAGCTACACCAGACTACACCAAACTCTTGCCAATTATCCAAACCCACTGCTACAAGACATTTTCCTACACCCTCCTCCACAACCGCAAAATAGAAGACTAAAAATAAAACGACACAACGACCTCCTCATTTCATTTTACGTGCTTTGTATGCATGATAAAGTGGTTTTTGTTTTGCGATTTTAATATAATATGTTTGTTAATATTTAAATGTAACTGATGTAGAACTGTTATTGAATAGCATTCTAACACACGCTTCAAGTGATGTAACATTACTCTTGCTCACAACTATAAGTACCATAATGTATTTGGTTACAATAAAGTTTATCGACACTTAAAAAACAGATGTAAACACAAATCGTTAAACATGGTTAAATATCGTAAACTATGTAATAATACTGCAAATAATGGGTCATTGTGATAAAATCAATTAAAAATGTGCATATAAGTTTGTTTGCTAGTTTCTTTCAGTTGGCTAAGATTGTATTTTCGAAAACAAAACGGAAGCACAGTGTGTGTGCTTTTTTTTACGCTACGCTCACTCGCAAACTTAGCCACAATTCAGAAAACAAAAAATTATATATGAGTAACTAACTTGCTTCACTATCTGTGTGTACATACACACATGAAGATTAAGAAGAATAGAATAGGTAATAAGAAAAATGAAAATGCACATAATAATGTTATAAATAAATAATATTTAAATAAATAATATTTAAATAAATTAATTACGCTGAAATTATAGATAGGACTAATAAATAAAATACAAAATAATAAATTATAAGAATATAAATATAAATTAATAATGAATATATTAATTGAATTTTAAATAAACAATGAATATTTAAGGCAATAAAAGGAAATAAACTACAAATAAGTACATAAACTTGTAGATACCTTTACTGTTGGATGCTAAACTACGAGGTTTCTCTGGCTATCAGTGTAGTTTGTATGTTACGTAGCTGGTTATCATTTGCTTTGGTTGCTGATTTTCAGTAGCATAGTCTATGTAGAAAATTTTAATGTTATTCTTTTGTTACACATTCACTCTATATTTCTGATTCATATTTAACTTCTACATCATCCTTTATACACTGCTGTTTGTGAAAATTGTAACATCAAGAAGGAATTATCCAAATAACGTCAAACTTGGTAGAAGTGTAGAAGAATGTGCAAGCAATAAGTGATTAGCTTTGCAGAGAGATGCGGTACACGTAGTCCGAGTAGAGCCCTCATGTGTCAGTCAACAAGGTCAGTGTTGCACCCAGTGTAGTCAGTGCAGAGCTGTCAGACAAGGTGGAAACAATAAAGTGAGTGCCAGTTTGCCACGTCGATGTCAAAGGGAGCCATATTGGCATGTGACCGAGTTCGAACGGGCCAGAATATTTGGTCTTTGGGAAACTGGTTTGTTATACCATGACATTTCGGCTCGTACAGGGTATGCTGCTATGACAGTGATGCGTGTGTGGAAGCAGTGGATAGATGAAGGTCGTGCGCAGCGAAGAGTGGGAACTGGACCACGAAAAATGACCACAGCACGGGATGACCGTCATCTTGTACGTATGGTCATAACAGACCGTACAGTTTCATCCACTATGTTGGCTCGACGCTAGAGCACTAGAAGGGGTGTGATCTCATTTGCATCATTCGTTCGTTGCCGTCTGCTGCAGGTTGGAATGGTGCATGCACTCATGCCACTACGTCGGCTTCCATTGTCCAGAAACCACAAGCTCCTCCGACTGCATTGGACACGTGAACACCACCACTGGGATGCTGAATGGCAAAATGTAGTCTTTTCGGGTAAGTCCCGCTTCATCGTCTCCTACAGTGATTGCCGCATATGTGTCCGACGGTACCGTGGTGAGCGCAAACTGGAGGGCTGCATTGTTGAGTGGCATAGCTGACAAACACCAGGTGTGATGATTTGGGGTGCCATTGGTTACAACAACCGATCTCGCCTCCTACGAATTAAGGGCACTTTGAACAGCAACCGGTACCTAACGGTGGTTGTAGAGCTTGAGGTACTCCCCCTGCTTCGGATATCTCTCCAGGCCATGTTTTAACAGGACAATGCCCGGTTACATATTGCGAGGAATATACAAGCCTTCTTCGAAGAGCATCGGGTACAATTGCTTCCCTGGCCTGCACGTTCGCCTGACTTGTCGCCCATCGAACATGTCTGGTATATGATCAGTCGGCACCCGGTACGTCATGGTCTTCCAATAACTAGTGTCGCGGAGTTGTGGGCTCAAATACAAACTGCGTGGAGGAAATCCCTCAGCAACGTATTCAGAACGTTTTTGATGCAATCCCACGGCGTATAACAGCTCTAATTGCGGCGCATGGAAGGCACACGAAATACTGAATATTTGGGTTCAAAGCTCATGTACAGATTTGAAAAGCTAATCACTTGTCATGTACCTAACCTGTGTTATTAAATTCATTGAATTCATGAGTTTCCTCCATAGTATTTCAATTTTCACAAACAGTAGTGTGTGTGTGTGTGTGTGTGTGTGTGTGTGTGTGTGTGTGTGTGTGTGTGTGTGTGTGTGTGTGTGCGCGCGCGTGTGTTATTGTACTCGTCGAAGTTTCATTCGAAAAATTAGTATAAATTAAAAATGTAAATGTTTGTTACTACAAAATTAATGTTTTATAAGTCCTGGTATAGTAACCTAATCCTTGTTTCACATAAGCTTGCCACGCATCTCTAAACGGTCACGTGACCTAATATCCTCTTATTGGCTGCTGTTGTAATATATAGGTAGACTGTTGTGCGGTAAAAATTAATTCCTTATTTAACATGGTGATATATCTTTATATGTTTGAAGAGAATTGTCAAATTTATATTTTCGTAACTGTTTGAATTAAATATATTACGCAACAGATTTTATTTATCTGAAATGCATGTTAATTCTTAAACGAAGTAAAGAGGAGGTTTCTTTGCTCAGAAGCCCATCGTTAACATGGCACGATAGCACGTGCTTCAGCGGTAGTGATGAGATTTTTTATATGACTTTTATCACTGACCTTGTTTTGAACTGGATTAGTCATATATCGCCATTCGAATGTGTGTTGTGCCGAGTGCGAGAGCTAAATTATTTTACTGATCGTTTGTTGCGCGTGTACTTATTATATGTATAGTGACAGAGCCTACCGCCAGTTTTTCACTGAAGCATCGCAAGGGAAAACATTTACAAAGCTGCGAAAAGAGAATTGTGGTGCATGTGTTTAATGCACTCACAGAGACGAATCCGTCTTTGTCAGTCAGAGAAGTCGAACAGCTGTGCTCTGAGGTTACAGGTGTATTAGATGCGTAGGAACATCGCGACATGAAATTGAGACAACATGAAAACTTACCACTCCAGGGGCGATATTGCTGTATGGCGAAGACGTTATTTAAGGACAATCAGACTGTACCGGGATACAAGTCGCAAAATATACTACCTTGACGAGACTTGGGTGAATGAAGGACACACGAAAAGTAAAGTATGGCGTGACACGACTTTTAAGACTGAAGCATTTTTGCAAGGTATGTGTGCTGGTTTTAAAAAAATCCAAGTGGGAAAGGCCGAAGGCCTTTCATTATAAACTTGTTTCAGTTTCATTGCTCATTCATTCAATTTCAACTTGCTCAGTTTCATTATAAACTTCATTATTTTTGCATGCCTTCACATTCTTATTTCTATGATTTTATCTATCTTCCTGGCAATTATTATGACGTTTACTGCAGGTTTAAATGTGACGGGAAGGCACCGCCTATGGCACGAAAGCATTAGCCAATTAGAGTGAGGGGGAAGGTAGTTGCACGCGGAGTGATACATGTCAGCGGGGCAAGGTTATATGAAACAGAGATTAGGTACTGCGATTCGATATTCAGCTTTTATGATTTTATTTATCTCAGAAAAAGTGTCATTTAAGGCTCCTTTGTCTTAGAGCACAATCCCTAAATTACGTATTTTCTTTTTACCGTTGTCAAAAATAAAGCTACCATGAATGACTATTGTTGCAAATTTTCAAGATATTTAGCGAAACACATGGTGCTTACAACTCCAGAAAAATTTGTTATTGGTCAAATCTCTGAACTACAGTAGTCTTTTCATATTAGGAATACTTTAAATAGAACGAGAATATGGCAGCAGTACTTGTTTCGAATACTTTGTTCATGTACGATATCCACGCACCGTAAATTCCAATATATTACAGTCGCCGTTAACAATACGTAAAAACACCGTGGTAAAATATATGAGCGTTAGTAGTATGCTATGTATCGATAAAAGTTCCCAATTTCTGTTGGTAGGGTACATCAGTCCTAATTTATTTTCCTCTAATTTTTAGCAATATCTATTTTATAACCTATATTTTTCACAAACTATCTCTCCTTTGATAGAAGTAGATATTTCTAATCCGACTTACAAACGTTAAGCCGCCATCTTTCTATAAATTCAATGAGTAAAATTTCAAATTTTAAATATTCATTTTGCTCTAGCGAGATGAAAATAACTTCGATTGTCTTCATAAAAATGTTAGCATGTCTACGCTAACTTTAAAAGAAAACTGGAAGAACGTCAATGTTTGCAAGGAGAAATAAAAAGGTTTCTCTGAAATTGACGAGAACTCAGGATGTAATATCATGACGCAACTTAGTGAAACGGAATTTGCTCTTTTAACGAACTATCTACAACTTGATGATCCACAGATGCCTTGAACGACGGTTGGTAAAACCGAGCAAAGTATTAACCCTAAGAGTCATGAGCTGAAGAGTTAATATCCTTTCTTATGAGACAGGGGCCCATTCTACTATATTCCGTGGATTTCTGAATTGAAATCAGGCCGCCACTTTAGTGAAACGCAGTTTAGGAATCGTGTTTGTTTGCGCAGACGGATTATATGCTTTGGATACTTCAATCATGAAGAGATATGAGCTAGGGAATTTCGTGATCTGCTTGCCAAGGTTTGAACGAGATTTGATTTTGAAAACCGCTTATGTAAAACATCCGAGGAATGCTGAAGACAAACAGAAGCAAAGCAGGATATTATATAAAAAGAGCATCACTCATTAAAGGGCGTTAAATCGTTAAAAAACTGATATACTCACATCACTTTCTATATTTACTCCTGTACGAAGTATTAAAACTTACATTTTTCTATTTATTTCAAATTAATAGAGAAAAACCTTTGTAGAAATAGTTTTATTATATATTTCCTTAGAAGTATAATTGGAATAGGAGAATACAGTAGGCCTAAACTATAGTCAAAACTTTTAAGAGGGGGTCTCAATGTGATGGCTTTGAAATGTCATTCTCTTTGCAAGACCATAAGAAAAAGTCATGTGTTTAACGATTCCCACGTTCACTTTATACTTACAAGGAAATGTATAATAACACAATTTCCGAAAAATTTTATCTCGATGTACATGAAGTAAGATAAGTGCGTACCCGCCTCATTATCGTAGATGGTAGCATGTCTGCCTTACGTTCAAGAGGTCCCGAGTTCGAATCTTGATTAGTTACCTGGATAAGGTTTTTTCTGGGATTTTCTCTTATCCTCAAAGACAAATGTCGGGTAACTCTAAGATCATGGACACTGGGCCCATTTGAGCATCATTTCACCCATTCCAATCATCGTCCGATATGACTTAAAAAGTTAAATGACGTAAATTACACACAAAAAAGAGGTTAGCGTGGGTGATTCACATTGGCGGGCAACTCGGACTAGTTTTACAAAACCTGTTTCATTGGTAACGATAGTGTACTGTTGTGTTGGAACAACCTTTGTAGGAGAATGAATTAACTATCTGAGACAGTTAAGTGTGCAATACGATTGTTTCTTCGGTCTACGTGAGAAATCGAGCTTCTTTTCCGTAAAGGAAGCATATAGCTGCATTTCTCCATTTCTGGCATTTTGTTATTTTTTAAGTTCGATTAAGATATATTTATAACGAATGTACATCGAAATTGCTCCAGCAACACATGCAATAAGGAAATACAGACATTTTTACATACACAATCCTCCTTGCTGTTATAATGGTTACTTACTCAGTGCTGCAAACTGACAAAAATAACTATCGCTACAACAGCGAGCAAACTGATTATGGTAAAGCGGGGAATTCAAGTGTTTGTTTTATTTATGTCCTCCAAAGTTAAGTCATACCGGAAGTTGCAAGAAATAGGTGAAATAATGATGTGGGCGCTGTGGGGAAAGAAACAATTCATATGTGTAAAATGTGTGTGAGATGCATTAAGATATGAACATGTAGAAACGTGGAAATTAATTGTTCTTTCACACTGGCCGTGTGTAGGCTAAAGTATAGAAAAATAGAGTCAGACTGAAAAATTCAATGCCATTGCCGGGATTTGAACCACGGATATTCTATGACTATAAAGCCTGAGCCTTAAAGTACTTATTTACATGATGTAAGTCGCCATTAAGGTAGTTGTCTCATGTGTTTATGAGAACTCCTAAGTGGTTTACCGGGAAAAACACGAGTCAGTTGGAGAATTTAATGTCATGTCGGCACGTTGGCCACAGTAGCTTGAGGGTTAGAGCGGCTGGACGACAACCAGAAGATCCGTGGTTCAAATCCCGGCTATGGCACTGAATGTTTCAATCTGATTCTATTTTTACATATAGAAACGTGTTATTTTGTTATCATGATTACATTATGTGCTGAAATTGAATGTTCCGCCGCTTTTCTTTCCATTCAGATTCGTCCGCTACCCCAATCTTTCCGCCAATTAGTATTAGTTTCCATTTGGAATAAAAATGAAAACGGAAGAATACAGAAAATTCTTCATCATGTAACGGTTTCCCTCGGCTATAAACATAAAGTTGCTTAATGTATGTTCTATAAAAATAATATTAGGTTAGCATAGATAATCTATACTGATTATTTTGCATCGAAAGGAAATACACAGCTATTAAGGAAAACCACATTATAATGGATAAGGCATATATAAAATAAGAAGTGTATGATGGACTAGAAATATAGATGAACGGAGAAACAGAAATATGAGGTCCCTCAAGATTGAGAACACAGGTCGGTCGGCTTTCTTAATAACAAGTACACCTCTAGGAAAACAATGCCTGCGAACCATGTGGAGGGTCGGTCTGCCTCCCTGTCTTCTCTTTCATGCCAATACGTACGTGATCGATACAATAGAGTCGTAGATTATCCGAATTCCTAAACTTTCGCAGCGTACGTGCTTCGGAATTAAGTAAGTGGACCCTGTGGGAAACTCTCTATCAACGTTCGTACATACAAAACTCGTACGATAGTTAAAACTCGAAATTGAAATCAACCAATTACAGTTTAGAACTTACACACGTGATTCACCTAAAAAATTCAAAATGTAACGATAGAGGGGGAAATCCAGGAGATGGTGGATCCGTGATTTTGATAGCTGAGACACTATCTCGGTCGGGGCGTAGTGGAACCACGTCGTACATACCAGTGCGGTAGGAATACACTGAACACATAACACGTGTAAGGAACTCTATTGTTATCGCCAAACACTACACACGGGTCTGCAAACAGCGACTTTCCAGGTGGCGAGTGAGATATCTAATTACAGTAGTGAATAAATGGATCATGGAACAGTCGAGGTGTTTTCTTCGCTAATCACACCACATCCAGTCAGGTCGTATCCCATACCCTGGAACAAAGAAGTGAGTCCATGCAGAGCGAACACCGAGGAAAACCCCGACCTGTCCAGGAAACCTCCCCCATCCGTAACCCTCACCCGTCACCTTCCCTACTTTATGAGGTGCTGAGTGCTGGGAGGACTAAACTAGGTTCCAAACGGGCAAGAACCGCCTCAATCGAAAACTTAGCATTTAACGTAATCTAGGATGTGAGGCGGTAATCGGTGGATATAAAGGATCCTACACCGAAAGACCAATTTTGCTCCGGGCTAGCGAATCTCGTTTGTCAGTATGGGCGAGCGACTCCGCTTCAGGGTCCAGCGATCAAATGAAATACACTCTGCTTCCTTGAATTTTCCCACCAGTTTATTTATATGACATTAAGATCACAGCTTTGTTCCCAAACAACTTGTTCGTTACAACGTTACCTTCCCCGAAACGATCCACGATGAAGAGTCGCGCCCTTACTCGATTCTCAGCTTCCTTTCCTTCCGCAGACTATCTATGCACGCCCCTTTCCTATTTCCATGACTATTCCGCCCGTATCACGTGACGCATAGCCATTTTTATTGGAGGTTCGTTTTCCTCATTTTTTACTCTTACTGGACTCTCACCCCCGCCTATATCTGTCCCTCCGGTTTGACCTTCGGGGTCATGTGAAGAAATATTCAGACTTCTCAGATTCCTTAGGGGAGTGTTTTCTTCCTCGACGCCTTTTTCTTGCTCGTTTAGTTTATGTTGACACATTCTTTAGTTAATGTAGTTTTTGTTCCCCCAACTGCGGTTTCTGTCTCAGATGTCATGTCAATATAAGGTAAAAGCTTTCATGTTTCCGTCACAAATAGGACTTTGGTGAAAGATTTTCAAAGTATTGGTGCGATTCACCTGCACTTAATTTAGACAAAGAATAAAGATTTGTAAGAATAGTTTATTCAATAGTGTATACGTGAGTAGAGCACATCGGATCTTTTCATTTTCTTTGCGCCTCTCTCCTTTGACAATTATTATGCAGTATAAAACATGCTCTACATTCTATATCGAGGTGGTTGCCTGTCTGCCTCACGTTTAAGAGGCCGGTGTCCGAATTTCGATCAGATGAGTTATCTGGATAAGGTCTCTAAGCTCTCTGGAATATCATTTCATCGTCCGGTGTGACTTACTTTGGAGGACTTTAATTTAAAAAAGACATTTTCTACATTTATTATTATCATTAGTATTATCATCATTGGTTTAATTATTATCATTATTATTGTTATTATACTATTGGAAGTTGATGTGTTCGTCAAATAACTTTTTTTAACATTTAAAGTAAACCAACCTTTTAGAAAAATATCGCGATTCTTCTAATATGCAGAAGAGTATAAAAATATGGAGGGCTGTGTGTGCACTAAATGCTTTTGTTAGGATTATAATTTTTAAAGTCACCTTTCTCGGTCTGTCATTTATGACAAATTCCGTTTTCAAATTGTTTCTCATTATGCATTTTTCAGTAAAAATCAATTCATTTTGTATCTTTCCTTTTTAAAAGCAGAGTAAAAAATTATGAGATATTTTTATACATATATTTCGTCATTAAACAATAATGTTTATACTGAGAAATTGTTAAAACAAACATTTGAAATGTCATTCTTAGCATTTATTTTCTTAAAAACCAAGCTAATTAAAAATTCGCCTCTACTGCTTATTAGTAGAATATTAAATAGCTTAATTATAACATTTTTGTTGAGAAAATAAGTTCATAGTGTGGGTACGGTTTGCAAAGCAGTAAAAAATGTATAAAACGCTAATGCTCAGAAACTAATTTTGAAAGAAGTTTGAAATTTGGTCTACATGAAACATTAAATCCGAATGTAGTATTAAAATGTCAAATGATCAGACCTGATTTCACAGATGGGCATTTATCTCCTTTGTACTTGCAATGAAGTGTTTAATAAAGAATATCTCCAAAGAATAATTTAATTAACAAGAAATAGAATTGATTAAAGCTTCACGGATGATCAGCCGTGTCAGAGTTATTAGATTCGAGCTTTCGGCCATTTTAAGCTCCATGGCCTTCTTCAAAAACTGAAGAATGAAGCTTATAATGGCCGAAAGCTCGAATCT
>CM060947.1:116120930-116205930 GCA_030765055.1 Mantis religiosa
AGTTAAACACATGTTTAATTATATGGTGCCTTGATTGAATTTCATAGACTTCTGAAACGTTGTAATATTTATTAATTTGTGTATGATTTTTCAGCTACGGCAGATGGGTGACACGGAGAGTGGCTGCTGCTTCTATAGCGGCCATCTGGCTGTTAGCTGCGCTCATATCCTTCCTGCCAATTTCGCTGGGTCTTCACCGACCTCCAGAGCCCGTCGTGTATATGGAAGGCGATGAAGAGTATCCACTTGCGCCCTGGACTTGACCCCCACGTATGCTGTGGTTTCCTCCTGTATCAGCTTCTACGTTCCCACCTTTGTGATGCTGGGTATATACTGTCGACTGTACTTGTATGCCCAGAAACATGTGAAGAACATCAGGGCCGTGACGCGGCCGCTGACAGCCACAAACTTCGGCTCCACGGCCGGTCCTACACCCATCGATGCGTCACCTTCTTCACATGCCAAGATCCACGTTACCTCCGGATCCTCGCCGTACCATGTATCTGATCATAAAGCAGCAATCACCGTAGGCGTCATCATGGGAGTGTTCCTCATCTGCTGGGTACCCTTCTTCTGCGTGAATATTGTGGCCGCTTTCTGCAAGACTTGCATACCCGGGATTGCGTTCAAGGTCCTCACATGGCTCGGCTACTCCAATTCGGCCTTCAATCCTATCATATATTCCATTTTCAACACTGAATTCCGGGAGGCTTTCAGAAGAATACTCACAACGCACTATCCTCCCTGTTGCGGATGCGACGGCAAATGTGGTTACGAGTCAGTCACAGGGAGGTCGGTTGGCTTTGCGGGAAGCAGGATTAAAAGACGAAGTGCAGATCCAGATATAGATGTAGACGGCAGTGGTAGAAGGGGACGTATTGGGGGTATCACACCAAGACACAATGGGTCCTGCTCTCAACTGAAAGACTGTTCCAGTGCACGCAGCTCGGCCGGGTCGGTGGGCACACTGAGGCAGACACGTGTCAACTCAACAGACCGCGACGTCCTCGAGGGCGAGGAGGTTAGCGCCATATGACTTCTGAAGAGCGACGAATGAGTGTTGCAGGAGGCAGCGGCAGCAGCAGGGATTAGACGATCTGCACCTGAAGTACTTGTATAGATACACAAGTCATATGCCATATACATAATATTAATTTCACTAAACTTCCACTCTTATTTCTGCGTTGAAATTAATTTCAGTGCAGTACACTTCTGCAGCTAAGGAACACATGCAATAAATTATAGTAAATAATTATATTTCTTTAATTTTGTGTCTTTACTTTCAGTAACAGCACCGACTACGTCTTTCATATATGGTAAAGGTGGTCAACCAAGTAAAAATTGGACCACTAACTATTTTCTGGCAGGCAGACATTAGGAATAGAGTTCTCCAGGAAATGCTGGGAGTACCAGCTGGTCATGTTAAAATGTGTTTGAATGCAGATTCATCATCATCATCATCATCATCATCATCATCATCATCATCATCATCATCATCATTATTATTATTATTATTATTATTTCTATTATTATTTCTATTATTATTATTATTATTATTATTTCTATTATTATTATTTCTATTATTATTATTATTATTATTATTATTATTATTATTATTATTATTATTATTATTATTATTATTATTATTATTATTATTATTATTATTATTATTATTATTATTATTATTATTATTATTATTATTATTATTATTATTATTATTATTATTATTATTATTATTATTATTATTATTATTATTATTATTATTATTATTATTATTATTATTATTATTATTATTATTATTATTATTATTATTATTATTATTATTATTATTATTATTATTATTATTATTATTATTATTATTATTATTATTATTATTATTATTATTATTATTATTATTATTATTATTATTATTATTATTATTATTATTATTTATTATTATTATTAATTATTATTATTAATTATTATTATTATTATTATTATTATTATTATTATTATTATTATTATTATTATTATTATTATTATTATTATTATTATTATTATTATTATTATTATTATTATTATTATTATTATTATTATTATTATTATTATTATTATTATTATTATTATTATTATTATTATTATTATTATTATTATTATTATTATTATTATTATTATTATTATTATTATCATTATTACTATTATTATCATCATTATTATCATTATCATCATCATTATCATTATCATCATCATCATCATCATCATCATTATTATTATTATTATTATTATTATTATTATTATTAATTTGAGACTATTTAGCTCTGAAATATTTCACTACTCGCTGATTCCTTTCCAAATTTAGGAGGTAAAATCCTACCATCCCTATCCCTGTGCCAAACATTTTTCATGGAATGTCACTTCAGCACCACTGTGTTAATTAATTCAGTTCTAAATTTCTTTTGAGCACATGAATTTCTGTCAATTACATGTTTAACATTGAAATCAAATGAACATTTCATAACAATTTTCCTTTAGAATAAAAGGATTATGGACTATTAAAATATACCACACACTGGGTGTCATTATCTTTAAATAAATATATAAATATCTAGAACAAAAATTATTGTATATTTGTTTTGAAATATGTATTATACTGCAGCAAGAAGTATGTCATTAGTTTGTGTGGAGTTCATGGTTCTGTTAACAGCATAATTATTATTATTCCTTCTGGTGATGGAAACAGTATCTGCCCAATTATTACATCATCAAAGAAGTGATCCTTCTTTTAAACATTTCGTTTAGCTTTATTAAGCACAATTACTGCACATAACCCCTTGTGGTTATATTACAACAGCTTTCTTTCAGAGTAATAACCAAGAACACGACAAAGAGTTTATGGTTTTTTAAATCCCAGATAGAAACAAAGGGAGAAATGTTGTTTTTTCCATGAATTATTACTATTAGCAGCAGCCTTTTTTTAAATCCATGACTTTTTTAATTTACGTCCTTCAACATTAGGTCATATCAGACGATGAAAAAAATGAATAAAATTATGTTCAAATGAGCCCACAGATCACAGAGCTTTACTTGACATTATTTCAGGATAAGAAAAAATCCTAGGGAAAAGCCTTATCTTGATAACTCTCTCTAACCAAGATTCAAACTCAGAACCATCTAAGCAACCAGGGCGGGCTAAATCCAAGATTGCAAAAATCTTTTCTTAAATAGAAGACGCTTTGTCAGATATTCAGAAATCAGCTTTTGAAATGAGTCTACTAAACATCTTTCAAATTACAACATCCTTTTATCTCATTACTTTATTTGAGGCATAAAAGGTACTGGTTGGCTGTGTACTTATCATATCTGCATAGTGAGGTCACTTATTCAAACAAGTTTCAGAGAAAGTTTCCCACCACCCCCAACATGTATGTGACTGATTCTAGCTGCAAGATGACACTGTGAAGTTATTGAAAGTGTCATAAACTTAAGGCAAAACATTTAAATTAGTATGTTTGTTGTGTTCTTAGTGAAAAATACTTCCTTCCACACCTCTAATCTTAAGTGCATAATACACTATGGTTTTAATAAACCTATTGTTGGCGCAGCTTCATGACTGCAAGATCATAAAGTGATTCATAGCAAATCAGTTTAAATATTTTGTTTTTTAAGGATGTTCACAATTGCCAGGATCATATCTGTGCCATTGGTGTGACAGAATTTCATCTCACAGGAGTTCTTTTATATGCCAGTAAAACTTCTGACATGGGGCTGTTGCTTTCAAGCATATTTATTAAATTTGTTGTGGCCGGAATTTGAACTAACAATCTTGGTATTAGTAGACCAGCACCTAATTAACGATATTAATGACTTATTTTTGTATTTAAATATCTATATTTTATTTATATCTTTGTAAATCTCCCTTGTGCCTTTTTTAAGCAAATTTTATTACAGTTTAAATATTTTATTTTGTAAATGCACAAAGTTTTGTTTATAGCTTTTAGGCCCTTCAAGCTATTTCAAAGTAATTTCTGTGAGGCTAAAGTAGTGTGTTTCCTGAAGATCTTGAACCTGTGATATGTTCCAGAATGATAAGTAAATCTCTTAAAGATCTCAATTTGATGTTCTTCTTATGCAAGTTTTATGTTAACCTTCAATTCAACCTAGAACGTAACATCAGTGGTGTGCAGGCTGTGTCAAACATAACTACTATTTTTGTATTATCAAGCTTATAGAAATTCTGCTTATAATAATATAAATATATATAGCATTTATGCATTTATTTTAGATGTATTTCTTGAACATTCCTAATTAATAATAATAATAATAATAATAAAAATAATAATAATAATAATAATAATAATAATAATAATAATAATAATAATAATAATAATAATAATAATAATAATAATAATGATGATAATAATGATAATAATGATGATAATAATAATGATAATAATAATGATAATAATAATGATAATAATAATGATAATAATAATGATAATAATAATGATAATAATAATGATAATAATAATGATAATAATGATGATAATAATGATGATAATAATGATAATAATAATGATAATAATAATGATAATGATGATAATAATGATGATAATAATGATGATGATAATGATGATGATAATGATGATGATAATGATGATGATAATGATGATGATAATGATGATGATAATGATGATGATAATGATGATGATAATGATGATGATAATAATGATGATAATAATGATGATAATAATGATGATAATAATGATCATAATAATGATCATAATAATGATCATAATAATGATCATAATAATGATCATAATAATGATCATAATAATGATAATGATAATGATAATGATGATGATAATGATGATAATAATGATGATAATAATGATGATAATAATGATGATAATAATGATGATAATAATGATGATAATAATGATGATAATAATGATGATAATAATGATGATAATAATGATGATAATAATGATGATGATAATGATGATGATAATGATGATGATAATGATGATGATAATGATGATGATAATGATGATGATGATGATGATGATGATGATGATGATAATGATGATGATAATGATGATGATAATGATGATGATAATGATGATAATGATGATAATGATAATGATAATGATAATAATAATGATAATAATAATAATAATAATAATAATAATAATAATAATAATAATAATAATAATAATAATAATAATAATAATAATAATAATAATAATAATAATAATAATAATAATAATAATAATAATAATAATAATAATAATAATAATAATAATAATAATAATAATAATAATAATAATAATAATAATAATAATAAACATCATCATCATAATCATAATCATCATTATCATTGTCGTCGTCGTTGTCGTTGTCGTCATTGTTGTCGTTATCGTTATCATTATCATTATTACTATCATTATCATTATTATTACCAGTTTAAACAATACAACATATTGACTGCTGTATTAAAATGCAAATATTTTATTGGCACTGTATGAAATTTTTACCTTTTTTATGTGTCAAACATAGTACTTGAATAAATGCTATTTTATCATTTTAAATATTAAACAAACTATACTCCAAAAAAATTACACTGACCTAATTCCTTGCTTATCATTTAAATTCTTATGCACATTGAATATGTTTTTCATAAACAATACCAAGTCTGAATTTCAATTAATGATTTTTTTTTTTTTCCTTAGTAGAACCATCACATCTTATAACAATGTGATCCATACATAGATAAATGCCAAACTTTATACAATGTATTTTGTCTTACAATCTTCGTCCACAGGCATTTCATTCAGGGACCTTTATGCCTATGAATTTTGTTTGTCATAGTGTTTTGTGATATCACTGGTGCATGACGTCATGATCTGGGTGCCAATTCTCTCAGAAGGTTTCCATTCTGCCTTTCATTAATTTAATTTCTGATCAGTACCAAAGATATCTCTTTCAAAAGCTTCCAACATAAAAGTTATTTTTGTATTTGATTCATAGATTATTTGGGCTTAAAAAATGTGTATCAGTTTTATTACTTATTATAATTAGATATTTTATGTAATGTAAATAAAATTATATATAAATAATATATATTATTATACATATTATATATTAGGAAAAATTTATACATTTAGTCATACCTTGTATTCAGCATTGCAATAAAGAACCATTGCCATTCGTAGCTTCTCATATTTGAAGGCTCACTTGCCTTGAACACTCCTACACTTTGAAAAACTCCTCTACTTCAACTAGCATCTTAGGCACATACTTGAAGGACCATTGTCCCGTGGTGAAAAAACTTCTTCAAAACAACGTAAGTCAAAATATGTTCGAGAACTTCTCAGGAAACAAGCCAGGTGAAAAGACGATTAGAAAAATGTGCACCTTGCAGAACTTTCTCAATTTTAACATCTGATACCCAATGTTCTTTCCTAATACATTTTTCATTTTCTCACAAACTACTTGAGCAACCATTCCCACACATGTTTGCAAATGTCACTCATCACCTTAACCTTTTTCATAGCCATGTGTATGCTCTTATCTCATTTTCTTCTAGCCATGTTATTGTTTCTGTCAAAATTGGAAATTTGGCACTGATAAATGGCAAACTTCCTTTAATTTGAGGATCATCCAGCAAATCTTGAGCGACAGCAGTAGATCCAGCATTATCAGACTCTATGAAGTGCATGCACCTCACCAGTGCTTCCATAACAGAATACATTCATATCCATTCCTGAACCTTTTATCAAATTCTCCCACATAATTTCAATACCCTCATTTAGGGTTTAGGTGAATATGACCATGACCCAGGTGAGAAGTACAAATGCCCAAGACTAGTTGTAGGACATTAACGCCCATCCCTCTAGCTTCACCCAAACATCCATTTCATCCTCATCATAATCACCCTAAACTCTGACAACTTGTCCAAACATAACCTTTGCCATCATTATCCCTCCCAAATAAAAAGCCTTACCACCAGTGATTTTTTTTTATTTACGTCCTGTAACTTTTTAAGTCATATCGGATGATGAATGAAACAGGTGAAATGATACTCAAATGAGCCCAGAGTCTATGGAGCTTAGAGTTACTTGACATTTGTCTTTTAGGATAAGGGAAAACCCCGGAAAAAACCTTATCCAGGTAACTTACCTTGACCGAGATTCGAACTTGGTACCTCTTGAATGTGAGGCAGATATGCTACCATCTACATTACCGAGGCGGGTGTCACCAGTTGAGGACCTAGCTCTGATCTGGTAAAAGACAAAACTCCTGCCTCAGGTCTTCTAATGTCCACTCGCTGCCGGGTGCTATGTTAGTGTAAAATTACTTAAGTGTGGTTCCCAATTTCACCATATACCTCACTGCACTGCTAAAAGAAGTAAAACAGTTGCATCTTTCATGCCCTGTGGCCACGAAACAAATATGTTTTTATCATATAGCTTAAATATACATCGATGGTTAACCTTCTCAAATACCTCCATCATAAAAAGAAATATTTTCTGAGTGAGCCAAGTTCTAATGTATAATACAAGTTAATAATGAAAATAAAAAAGTATGTTTGAAAGCAAAAAACTGAAGAGACTGCAAAAAAATACAATATTTCCTAAAAAACTGACCAATAGACATTAAAGAAACCCAAAAATTAAAAAAAGATGCAAAATAAATGTTGTCAGAATTGGTTCATTTTTAAGAGAAATGAATTTATGTTGCATTCTGCAATGTCTATGATGACACAGAAAAATTATATTTCATTAAGCCAAGCCCTACTAATTAGCATAAAGTAATGAATTATTGTTTACTGCATTCTAGTGGTACCTACATGATCACAGCTATCTGGAACTCTATAGCACAGAGTGGTTCTGATATGTGTAATTATTACAAATATATGTATGATGTGGGATCTATCACACTCCAGCACACTTCTGATTGGTAGAGATTTCTCTTTCCAAAAATTTGTTTGCTGAAATCATTGTGCTCACATTCCTTTTTGAGAAACATTTACAAGTATGGATATCAGATTCTTGAATATAAGACTTATAAATTTTCTGGAGTTCAGCAGTACAGTCTTAGAACAATAAACTCTATGGATAGATTCTCTCTAAATACAAAATACTATGTCATGTTGATCCAAGACTTTTTTTAAATCAAGAATCTATATTTTATTGTTATCTTTTTCAACTTCTGTTGTAAACTGTATAAATTGTATCTGTTAGTTTGGTAGCTTTAAGAAAGTCTTACAAAAACATGTATGACATTATAAAGGATAAAATCTGCATACCTAAATAAGCATTAGAATATGTAAGGAAAACTGTTATGATCCATGCTCAAATAAAATATCCTAGAAAGATGTCCAATTTAAGCCAGATATCTGTTGGAAGCTTTTTTTCCACTGAATATTAAAGAAATTTATATTTATACAAAGCTGAGTAGGTTTTATGAAGTTATCTATTTCTTTGTGTTGCAGTTCGGGTAAGCTATTATTTTAATAGTGCCACAGATGCACATACTGTGTCTTAGATTTGTGGCACATAAAAGAATTCAGGCCCAACAAAGAGGCCTCTGATCAAAATTAAGCAGTTCTTTCATGCCTAATAACAATGGGATGCTAGGAACCATAGCAATTAAGCAGTGTCCATAAATAAAAGAATGCATACTTGAATGTATATTCTTAGACAACTGACATTAACATTACAACCCTCACTTGCGAAATCACAAGAATACAGCCTAATATTTTTAGTGTTCAGTTTGCTTTCTGTATAAAAATGCTTAACCTTCTGTACTGCCTGGTTTTATTTAATTTTCAGTTTGGGATGATAGTGCCATAGCATCTTTATAAACTGCCTTTCATTGTACTTATTAAGTGATAAAAATAATATAGTATATGGCATAATCATTTGATAATTAACAAACATGTCCCTGCCTCCAATAATATGAATGCAGTGAACCTAATAAATTTAGCCAAAGAAATGCACTAGTGAAACAGTGTTCTTGTGCAAATGAAACAAGAAGAATGAGTTCTGTGAACTTATATTTATCATTCTAGAAACCTTGGTGAACTGGACAGTTTTATTTTTATGCAAGAATTGCTTTATGTTGTGTACATAACTTTATAATGTTAATGTATCAAAGGAAATGCTATAGTATACTCCCATCTATGAATGTAGAGTTTTCCCTTTCAATGTTCCCCAAGTACCTGAAAATGTTTCTCATGTATCAGTTTTAAAAGTGTTGGCCTGTTAATAATGCCTCCCTGCTGGCAGGGACTATCTTTGAAACACCGAAGCACTTTTTTTAATTTTGTGTACATAATAACATAGATGTCAGCATTTACTGCCATTTCAGCTATTTTGGTTCTTGTCTTATTTTCCTCAGTGCTCTTTATCATAAGAGATAAATGCAAAAAAATAGCAACGTTGATAAATTCAAGATAGGCTACCACTGTCATTGAACAAGGTGTTTAAAGTCACTATAAAGTGATTAAAAGAATTGTTCTTTACATTGTTATTTAAATAAAAATGCCTATTGTAGTGTAAAGAAAAGTGTGTGTCTGCATGCTGTTGAACTATTGAACTTTACCAGTTCATTAAAATAATCCAGTTTTAGTATTTCAAAAATTGGACTTCCATCATAACTTTAAATTGTTTTTGGCTCTTGTACTACATATTGTTAACTTTAAAGTGTGGGACAATATGCTGTATGATGTCACTTGTCTAGCTGCTGATCCTAGATTCATCTAATACTTCTGCAGAAGCATAGGACTCATGAGTCAAAAAGTATATAGCAAGCAAGGCACTCAGTTTGATAACACATCATACTTCCCATGTCATAAAAACAGGCAGCAGTCTCACACTCAACTCTTTCACACTATGTTTTGTTATTGAAGGTCTGTGAAATCTGTAAGCAGAGTATTATCAATAACATAAGGTAACAAGAATTTGTCAGCAGAGTATGTTGTGACCTACTTCTGCAAATGTAAATAAAAACACTGTTTGTATGTATTCTGTTTGCCATACTGTTTCGTTTGGTTGTGATTTATTTGTAAAAAAATTGTTCCTTCTAAGTTTATGTGGCTTACTTTTTGCATCAATAACCCAAATTTTCCATTCAACACTGCACTCTACAAGATTATAGAACATAGTATGCTTTTAAAATACCTTTGAGCAAAGGTAATATTAAAAACTTTCTTTTGCCATTCTGAACAACAAAAGTGTGTGTATATAAGCAGATAAAAAATAAAACAATTTTAAAATGTGCAGATTTTTAAAATCCATTTCCAATGCCAAATACAATATATATTGCTGTATTTAATAGTTTATATTACATGTATTATGGGAGAACAAATATTTTGCACTTTAATAAAGCAAGTTGCTTACTGTGGTACTTTTCCAACAAAACCCAGGCCTGGCCAGAATTTTATAATGTACTGCAAGAAAATAGAGATGTTTTTATTGGAACTGTTTTTGCTGATTGCAGAAAATTCTAGAAGTTTATGAAAGGAAAACTTATGAAAGCCTTCCATGTAACATAAAATAAAGAAAGGCAGAACTTTCAAAGATACACTTTTCAACCCTAGGGGCATTATGACTTCCAAAATAATTCTGACAACCAAAGTATCAGTTTGCTCGCATCAAGAAGCACAAACTAAAATATTCATAAATAATATTCCAGATATTTGTAATTATGATAATATTTATAGTAAGCAAATTAAAAACAGGAATTGTATGTAAAAGAAAACAAAGAAATATAAAATCTACAGAAGTTTATCATTTCTAGACAACAAACCACAAAATACAAAATGACCAAAATTAATAATATCTATCCAAAGTATAACAGACTTAACTATTTGGAAGACATTTCTTAAAATAGCAAAATCAGAACCAACTACAAGGCTCTTCATTTAAAACCTAATGAAGCACATAGAGTTTTGCCTCTCCTGCAAACTTGCTGGATTCCCCTGCAACCTTGCTGGATTCCCCCGCAACCTTGCTGGATTCCCCCGCTATCTGCTGCACTCTTACTCAGCAATATTGTACCAGCCACCAACATGAACAGGTGCTTGACTCCAGAGCAACTCATATTGTGTAAAAGTTATTATAAGTGGGAATTAACAAGCCATGTTCTCACATAATATATTCAAATGTTCCCTAGTGAATGCCTCCTTCCAAATTTACAATTCATGAGATTGTGAAGAAATTTGAAATCACTGGTTCTGTGGTAAACAAAAGCGTAAACATACAGTGTTAACAGAGGATGTTAGACAGCATAGGCAGATATTTTAAGCATTCACCAACCAAATGCACCTCAAAATTAGCACAGCAGGTGGGAATTTCTGAGTCTTCTGCATATAAAGTAACTAAATTATTAGAATTAAAACAATATAAGTACAAGTGTCCATGCCTTTAAACAAGGTCACCAGTATCACGAATGCATTATTGTGAATGGTTTGTTTCATCAATGGGTGATGGTTTAATTGATCCACAGTTTCTGTTCTTTCCCAATGAGGTATGGTTCCACCTCAGTGTTCGTGTCAACACTCATAACTGGGCCTCTGAAAATCCACTTCGCATTCAAGAAATCCCTCATCATGATTGGAAGCTTAAAGCTTAGTGTACTGTAAGCACCAAATGCATAATCAGTCCAATATTCCATGAGCAGACTATAAATGCAGACAGGTACCAAAATGACATTTTGACCAAATTTTATCATGAACTGACAGAAGAAGTTAAATCATAAGGATGGTTTCAACAATATTCTGCTACTGCCATACAGCAGAGGAGTCCCTGATATAAAATAAAGGAAGTGATTGTGCTGGTGTATGACCCTCTTGCTCCTCTGATCTAACAGTGTGTGATTTTTACTTGTTGAGTAATCTGACAGAGCAAGTTTACAAAACAAATCCTCATACACCACAACTTTAAAACAAAATATTAGAAATGAAATTGGAAACATGACAGTGGCCCAACTAAATTGTGTCATCAGAATGTGTTCTCCTGATATAATGCTTATTTAGCCAAGGATGAACGACATTTCCATCATCTTCTAAAGATAAGTGTGTTATACATGCTTTACATGCAGAGTTTATGTAGCAGCAAAGTCAACTGTGGCATACCCAATTACAGGCAGGTGAAATGCTGTGCATCCATTAGGTTTTAAATGAAGAACCTCTGCTTAACTAATTCTTAAGATTTACATAAGTATTCCAAATTATACTAACCTGATTTCTATATATATCCGAACCAAAGGCATCATGTATATTCATGTTATTTTAGTGAAGTTTACCTACTACATTTTTCCAGAAAACCTTGCTTGTTCATGATCATTTGGCATTTATTTAAATGTAGGTACCTATAATAGATAACAGTTTTTATTAGTGCTGCGTGATTTAATTTATTAACCTAAACAATTAATCGATTAATTTTTTAATTTGGATTACAGATTAAAAATTTTAATTGAATAATCAAGTTGATTAAAGTTAATCAATTACAATAAATATTAATCAAAACTCTTTTAGCCGAATTTGGCCCTCTTTGTTTTGATGTATTGCTTCCTACTTAAACAGCCTTTCCAACACATCAAGCTTTCATTAGACACCTAATGTTCTTTGAGCTTTGAGATAATATAACTCTTGATAGCTAAAAGAAATCGCTCTGAACCCCAAGAGAGTCTAAATAACACTTCTGTTGATGAAATATTCTAAGAGATCCATAACTACATACAGATGCTGATAGAGGGGTTTCTTTCCTTACAACTTGTGTGTGACAACATATCGTATACAACTGATTATTTATCGCTTGCTAGCATAAACTGAGCTGTACAACCTTAAACCAAACATTTCGCTTACACAGCTATGGAAACAACAGCTGATCTCTCTTCTCAGGGCTGGTGATTGTGTAACTGTAAACTTCAGTAAGCCAGTAACGTTTCTGAGTTAGTGTCAGTGAGTGAAAGTTTTGTGTTAAAAAAGTTAAAATAACGAAAAATGTTTTGTGATGAGTGGAATTAAAATTATGACATACGAAAATTTGCAAGGGAAACTAAGTGTACATTTTGGCTCTAAGCTAAATGAATCTGGTAAAGCGTCTGCCAGAAAAAAGTATTCTGTAAAATTTGTGGAAAATCATTTAGTTATAGTGGTAGTGCTTGTACTTTGAATTATCATTTGAAACACACCCATTAGTCACATCCCAGTAATTACAAATTACTTATAAAAATATTTTAGATCTAATTCAATATATACAAGGGCTCTTCAATAAAGAATGATCACCATTTTGTTTTGACAACGTACCTTTACTCATCCTCATAATTTTGATGGTCCTTCTCCAAATAGTCTCCCCTGAATGCGATGCACTTTCCCAGCATTTCTGCTGGTCTTCAAAGACATGTCGGGAACCATGTTTTAAGAGATCCTTCAAAATCACCTCCACTGCTTCTGATGATGGATAATGCCTCACACGAAGGCATTTCTTCAAGTTAGGGAATAGAAAAAGTTACATGGGCCTAAATCCGGACTATAGGGAGGGTGAGGGATGTACTTCACTTTGATTTTTGCAGGATATTCAGCAACAACATTGGCAATATGCAGCCGCGCATTATCATGGTGCAGCATCCAGCCTGCTTCATGAAAATGTGGTCTTTTGCGCCTGATATGGACTTGCAATGTTTTCAGGACATCCTGTAGTACTGTCCAGTTACTGATGTGTGTGCAGGTACAACATGCTGATAAACCCTTCCATGAATATCAAAGAATGAGATGACCATAACTTTCCCAGCAGAAGCAACCACTTCTGTTTTTTGGGGGGTTGGTGATGAAGGAGATTTCCACACTGAGCTTTGCTCTTTGCTCTCAGGATCAAAATGATGTAGCCAAGTTTCATCAGCAGTGATTACGTTTGAAAGAAACTTCGGATCTTCCTCTAACATCAAATTTAACTGCATGTTACCTCAATTGCAGCGGTAGGCAATACTGAGCATGTCTGAACTTAACTGGTTCTCACAGATGGGAACCAGGAGTACCAACAGTGAAACTACTACTGCCGGTTTGTTTCACATTAAGCTAACAGAATTTAATAAGTTAACTTTAAAGAGAGTCGATTAATGACACTAAACAACACTTACTTGTTTAGTGTCATTAATCGACTCTCTTTAAAGTTAATTTATCATAACAACACTGTTTTCAACACTTCCAAGAAAGGAATTGGAATATAATAAGATTGAATTTTAGTGTGAAAAATTATGACCATAAAAAAATTATGATCATTCTTTATTGAACAGCCCTTGTATATAATTCATGTGCACGTGATGCAAACACAAATTTTGAATCTAAATATTTAAAAGTTTCATAAATAATGAGATATACAGAGTATTAAAGTACTTTATATAATACATACACCTAATATTAGAACAGATAATATCTCAATTAATCAATAGATTAAAGTAACATGGTTAATCAATTAAAAGTTTTTATGCATTAATAAATAATATTACTATTGTTATTGTCAACCTACATTTCTATAAACACTAACAGTGGTCTGATCAATTTGATCTTGAAATGTTTCATATGCATAATTTTCTTTTTAATTTACACACTCCAACATTAAGTCGTACAAGACAATGAATGAAATGGATGCAATGATGCTCAAATGAATGAGCCCAGGGTCCATAGAGCCTAGAGTTAGCTGACAATATGCACAGTGCTCTATTAATTTTCTGATAAGACCTTGCAGCAGGAAATTTGAAATTATCCTTGTGCTTTTTGACCCATAAATATAGATATAAAGTTCAGTTCAACAGTTTAAGAATATATAATTATGAAAAATAAGTTAATAATCCTTGCAGAAAATTTAGCTAATAATTAAAATTTGTAATAATGTTTTACCATTACTATTTCTTACTGTTTCATCATGGTGAAATTGTGGCTCTCTTCTAGCTGTTTGCTAGGGTACTTAAAAAAAAAGTTGTTTCTAGCAATACACTTCTCAGCCCCTACCATAGCAAATATGGAACTAAAATGGATTAATTGAGGCTCATGAAGTCAACCTGCAGTAACCTGGAGAGTTGTTTAAATATTCTCTGATGCCTACTGCATTTACACAGCCAGTATTAAAACTTACCAGTAAACTGGTTAACATTTCCCATTGACTACATATTTTCTTTCATCCTGTATCCAGCACAAACTATCAAAGGGAGGCCTGTTATTATTTTTAGTTGTTTTATGTGATATCCAGAAACCAGTGTATACTGAAGGACTTGTAAATGATTTGCTGTTAACATTATGGCTCTTCTTTGCTGAACGACAGGTTTTTCGGTGTTCTGATTATCACACATGTCAAAAGTAACTTAGAAATCAACTGAGATGTTCCCAATGCAATGGTGTGCAGTACCTTTGAGTTTAAGTAGGCTCTATAGTTTTATAAATTTATATTAACTATACTTAAATGACAAGTGCATACTGCAATATTTCATGCACATTTCTTTAACTATAAAAATATGATAGCATTGAATTTAATTCTGTCAATTTTTCAAACAGATTATATCAAAACTTTCATTGTGCTTTGCCTTCAGTCCTTCAAATGTAGATATAGTATGAAGTTCTAACTTGTAAACTTTAACTTTTGTCATATAAAGTAATAAAGAAATTCCAACTGTGCCATTTTTTTCAAATCCAAGAGTATTTTCAGTCCTGACACCATCAAATATTTAAAAGCACAGATATACAGTGTTTAATAACACTGTTTTCCTGGCATTTTTTTTTTTATACACTTTCATCATTTTTATCCTCTGTTAATGACAAAACGTTGTATTCAAGAATGAGCTGTTTTCTGTCATTAATTTTGAAGGAATTTTGAAGGAAGACACAGAGGGCATAGCATATTATCCATATTGTACACTACTTTTCCACTCAACCTATTATATTTATTTGAGATTAAAATAACTTCTGTCATCAAACCGAATTTTTCAATTTGATCCCTTAAAGAATATTGATAAAAAAAAGTTTTATTATCAAAATAAAAATCAAATGAATTCCAAAAAAAAAAATGGACATATGAAATATAGGTACTATGCAAACTCATTATTCCCAAAATAAATAAATATAAACCATGTTTCTGGCAATAATTAAAAATTATACCATAACTCAACTGAGACACACTGTACTTCACATATCAGTTTACTTTCAATGTGTTTTGCCTCTTATTGAAGGCATAATAAAGAAGTTGAGAATCAATAACAAGTTTAAATAAAAAAATTACATTTTCATTGTAAAAATAAAATAATGCCTTCAAGTGGAGGCGAAACATGTTGAAAGAAAATTGAGGCATGTGAAGTAAAAGTGTCTCAGTCAACTTATTGTATAATTTTTAATTACTCCATTACTTCACAGTGTTAATTCCAATTTTCTTTTTCAAATTTTTCAAATTATGTTTCTTGCTTTTATTTCACACAATAAATAAGCATCATCATAGATATCAAGCAAAGCACATCCTAAGAGGATGGCCTACTTTCCTCAATGGCCGAGTTTATTAAGAAATGGGCTCATGAACGGGAGGTCTGGGGTAAAATTCTGTAAAATCCTGGCAATACTCTTCTCTTTGAAACAAGTATTTTAAGTTTTCTTAGTCTTCTTAACTAGCAGATGCTGGGAAAATACCTGGAAGCTGTCCTTCCCAAACTTTCTTTATGTACCATCAGTGTTAAACACGTTTCAAAAATGTTAAATTAAAAGACAGCTGCCTTTCTTCTCTGGAGATACTTGTCAGAAAGCAGCATGAGAGATAACCTTGTTGAGAAACGTTTTTAAAAATGTAAGTACATTATACCATTATGTGTCGTGATGAATAAAAAAATAACAACCAATTAACTTTTGCAAGTATACGTTTAATTATAAATACAACAAGATGTCATTTTTCAACGTAATTGCCCTCCTTTTTGATACATTTCTTATACTACAGCACCAAATTTGTTATTCCATCAGAATAAAAGGTTCAAAGTAGTAGCTGCAAACAAGAATGCACTGCTTCTTTAACCTCATCATCACTTTCAAATCATCATACACTGAGAGATTTCTGTAAGGGTCCAAACATATTGTCATCTGAAGGAGCAAGATCGAAACTGTATGGAGGATGCTCAAAGACCACACCAGTGATGGTGTGGGTGCACATATTGTCATGAAAAATAGAGCACCTCAACAGAAGTCTGCTATGGTGACTCATATTGCTGGCTTCATCCTCCAACATAGCGTTGTACTAGGCACAATTCACATTTCAATCTTGTGCTGTTAGTGCCCGTAACCTAGAAGAGGGTGAAAAGAAAGTTCCTGACAGAGGGCTGACACTTAACTTTTTCTTCTTCGGTGAAGAGCATATGGTTGCCATTCTGAAGATATTGTTTGCTTTCTGATTCATAATTATGCACTCAGGTTTGTTTTCCTGTGACAAAGCATGTCAGAAAGTCATTTCCTTCAGTGTTATACCATGCCAGAAATGATGTGGAAGTTTGATTATGTATCATCTTGTGTTCATTAGTTAACATTCTAGATACCCATCATACATGCTAAAATGGTACTTGAGAACCTCTGTTATCATGGTATAACTGGAACCATTACTGATACATCAGTTCTCACAAATTATGGCATTAGCCTATTCCCCATTCTATCTGTAGTAACTGAGCTGTGATGTCTCAAACATTTTTCATCTGTGATTGATATACATCCACTTTTAAAGTCACTCATCTATTCACTCTTCTCTCACTAATGCAACTACGCCTTATTTTTCCAACACTCTTCTATAATTTGTTGAGGTTTTATGCCCTCTGACCACAAAAATCATATTATTGCTCACAGTTCTACAGTGCACACAGCTATGCACAGGGCAATTTTGTTTGACTGTCCTTCCTATTCAATATGTCATTGCATCTATCAGCATATGTCAGACTTTCTCAAAGTCTGCCTTCTCTTCCCAAGATTCAAAATACCTTAAGTATTTAATACTTTTTGGATTATTGTTGTATATATTTTCAAAATATATTAGCCAAGAACGATAAATAGCAGAAGCTAGTGGTTTAAGAACCAATTCATTTAAAATGTGGCATAGATGGTATGCAATATGCAGGGGATGTTTATGGCATTTCTCTTGAAGTATGGTTGAATGTTTTAAAAACATGGAAAGAGTTTCACCCAGAGTCTAGTATTTATTCTTGCAGCTACAAATTCCAATCATACCACCTCTCTGAAAAAATATACTTCATCTTTAAATGCTCACAACAGGGATCATAAAGCATTTCTTTTTCTGGCATAGTTTTACTGTTTTTCAAAGCAAAAGATTGAGTTAGTAATAAGGCAAGTCTTTTTTCCTTTTTTAATCTGTCATTGGTAACTATATCCACATTATTCACAGTCATCTAATTAATAGATCCTTTCCTTAATCTTAAGGTTCTAATTAATAGATCCTTTAATAGATTAATAGATGTTGTTCCTTAAAGATCTTTTATCTTGGCACCTACAAATAGATACTCAGTTTTAAAATTGCTAAATTCAGAAATAAAAGACAAAATCCCACCAATTAATGGATCTGGAATGTACCAAATAAGTTGTAAGAATTGTGAAAAATGCTACATAGGTCAAACTAAAAGAAACCTAAAAACCAGAGCCAAAAAGTACTTTAGAAGCATCAAATTGAAACAGGAAGATAAATCAGCAGTAGCATTTCATTTTTGGAACGAACACCATAACATTGACCCAAATCCACAATTATAAAAAGGAGTGATAAATCAAAATAAACTGACAACATGGGAGAACATATTCATATGGAAAAATAAGGAGCAAGTAACGAACTTTGAAATACTGCCAGTTGATAGTTTGACAAAGAAGTTCATAGTTCCACCACCAGAGAAAAGAAAGCAGACAACAATAGACAAAACCAAAAAAAAAAATAGTTTTTTTCAATTAATATCAGGATATGCTGATAATGTATCTTTCTCCACTGGTTCTGGGACACCAATATTTTACATTAACTTTACTTCTATTTTTTATCGTCATTAATACTAAAAGCAAATATATCATTAGACAAAATTACTTTCCTCTTCACAGTTAAGTTTTATATTGCCTTCTTAGTCAACCCACCTTCATGCTGCATATGCTTAGCCTGTGCTGTATTCGCTTCTCATGTAGTATTTGTCATTCTTTCACTGACTGCTCTTTCTATGTGATTTGTCTTGCACTGCTTTGCTTCTTAAATGCAACCAATATTGCATTATCAAAATCAATTTCTCTTATCAGAATCTTATTTAAAAGTAAAGCTTTAAGGATAATATTCCACCTGAAGAATTTTTCTGATATTTTTTCTTTTCCGTTTTGCAGTGTTGTTATTAAGTGCAAAATTCATGTCATAACTAAGTGGGAACTAAAGTGGGAACTGGAAAACTTTTAGCTTTTGCTCCATTATATTGTATATGCTGTCACAAGGAACCTTAAAAATTATTTTGTAAATTACATATGAATACAAATTAACTATTCCATTTTTTGGAAAATAAAATACAATATTACATTTTCAAAATAAGTGAGAAAAGATAGAGATTACTTCTGAAAAGGAAAACTAAACAGCAGTGTTGAAACTTATATATAGATAACAGATACATTAATTAGCCACTAGCTTACTGCTTAAGTAGACAAACATTTGTGGCTATATCATTTATTTGCAAAGAATTTATTCTGATGATGATGACAACAACGATGATGATGACGATGACAAAGATGATGACGATGATGATGATGATGACGATGATAACCTACTCTAACAGTACCGTTTACCATGTTTTCTATTTTGTGAGTACTCCAAAGCAAAATAAAAGAGACAATTTCAAAGCTATGAAAGTATTTATATTAAGTGAAAACTTTCATTTGATGACAAGTAAGACTGATATATGTATAATGAATATGAAAATGTTTACATACTGTTTCTAAAACTGAGTATATTCAGAATAGTCCCATAATACTCTATAAAGATTGAAGTTTACTTCATTCTATGAATGAAAGAGCTTACTTTGTCAAAAAAACTAATATATAAAATATATTATAAAGAACATATATCATAAAAAACGTTAGCAAGTCTATAGTTTTTATGTTGTGAGAGATAAACATACATAGCAACTTAATAGATAATTTACACAAGATAAAGGTATGATGTTCCTGCTAGGTATCACTACTATGATCATATATACAAGAATTTTTTTCCCCATTTTATGTCCTTTTGTTTAATTAATTTGGCCATAAGGAGGTGCACAAGTAAAAATTTTAAAAAAACATATTATTTATTGACACTTCCTTAAATGCAAGCTGCATATTAACTTTATAAAAAGTTAGCCTGATGCAAAGCTTCATGCTGCTTCTTTCAAAGCAGTTTTGAAGTTGTATGAAATTTTGCATGCTGTATAGAATACTCTGCATAGAAGCTCTCTGATGTTTTATAATTTATTTTATTATTGTGTAGAAGGAAGAGTCATACTAGAAAGTGGAGTAAATGTGTAATATTTTTGTGGTTTTTTTACCTCAAACCATAGTATTTTTGCATCCTGATACATTTGCTTATAAATAAAGAACATGCTCTCTCTTCTGCAAATGTGGAGTGCAAGAAAAGAAATTTGAAGCCAAGATTACAATGAACACAACATGACTTTAGGTGCCATAACATAAGATTAAATAGCATCACTAAAACCTAACCTTGTCTACTAGGTTATAGGTATTTATATAAGAGTACAAACATATCACTTGCAACACATGCAATAAACTCTTATATGTCAACTTTTTTTGCAAAAATGGAACTTAATTAGTACTGAAGCAGAATGCAAATTTTAAAATTAATTACTAATTAACTGTACAATGCAGAAAAACTGCATTATACATATGGGCTACTGCACTACATTATATTGTTATTTTATATATAACTTGCTTCCTGAAATTGGATCTGCCCAGCATGATCAAGTATATTGAAGAAATTTACTCCCTGCAGTGTTCTCAATTTTCTACCAGCCATCAGATTCAGTTGATTTGTAGCACTTAAAGTGACATCATGTCCAACAAAAAATACATGTCACTAATACTTAATGAAATTATGAAGTAAGTAGGTAATATTAAGGTTTTAGGGTGCACAAGTGCTGATTGAGGTGCTGCTTATGAAATAATATTGCATTACAAATGCAGTAAAATGCAAATTTATGAAACTTAAGAAAAAGGGTAAGATAAGGTATGATTGGATGCAAGGAGATGGGTGAATTAAAAAAAAAAAAACGAAGGAAGATGGGGACTCAAGAAATTAATGAGATGGTGTGGGAATGGTTCATAAATGCATGAGCAAGTAGTTTATCTTGTCTGAATCATGTCACAGAGTGTGGTTCAAAAAGTCACTAAAGCTACAAGTATACACAGAACATTTTGTGGAATGAAATCTAAGGACGCACAGAAAAGTGTACTAATGGAATGGAAGACTAAACTGGGCCACATAATTGTGGATTATGAGCCTAAAGGTGCATTCACTACTGAGGAAATGGGACTGCTTTAATTGTGTTCTGCTTTCAAAAGCTCCTGTAATTTGGGAAAATGTCCAGTACTTTACAGAAACTGCCAGGAGAAACAGAGAAGCTACTTGCTTATTGATAGGTGCCAAAATCCCACTAGACATCAGCAAGCTTCCAGTCACATGGCAAAACAATAAAAAGTTCTGGGTGGTGAGTTATCTTATGGAAGAGTAGCTCTTTTAATCCAAAATGAAAAAAGAAAATTATCAAGTGCTCCTCTTCTTAGACAATGTGCATGCCATTCTAACATATGGTTACTAAACATAAAACTGTCTTGGTCATCATTCATTTCAACCAGCATTATACAACACATGGATCAGACAGTTATTCAAATATTCAAGTCCCATTATAGATATTATTTGATGCAGTATCTTATTTTAAGTGTTAAAGAAGTTGAAAGTGCATTTGCTCTTGCATCGTCAGTTTCTGTCTTGAATACAGTTAAATACAGGTTGTTAATGAACTACACCGTAATAATTTCAGTGATTGTAGATATCACTAATGTAAGCAAGTTGAGATAGACAATTCATGGTCTGCGGCTAAACATAAGGCAGTTAATTGTGTTAAACCTAATTGGCATCAAATGCTGATAAAATGGTATTTAAACAAGGAAGGCGAAATTATTGGATTAGAATTAATTGGATTCTTAGTAGCTCATTATTGGCATTCTCAAGATTTAATGCTTCAAAGATCTCTCAAATTTTGAACTAATCACCTGCCAGTATGACACTGAACAGCGTAAGTGATTAAATCCTTCTTGTATCATGCAGCCTAGTCTAGTAGTGTTTCTCTAATATGTTGTTTTAGTTATTTCTAGAATTCTGGTTAGTATCTCAATGCAAGCAACTAAAATATGCAGCAGTGATCTTAACCTGAAGATTCAAGAGTAATTTGCAATTAAACTTTAACTAAGGATGTTGTAAGGTTACTGAACTCTCAAGTGTTTTTCTTTATGTATGTGCAGAATAAAATTCCTAGCTCCATATGTTTTAACACTATTTGTTGTACCATGTTCTTATTTGAAAGGGATGAAAAATTTAGAATTTCATAATATTTGTTTTATAAAAACACCATTTTTAAAGCTCTGTTAAATACCAAATAGATAATTATCTATATATTTTTGTCATTCTGTCTATTCATGTGATTGCACAGATGTAAATAGATTTATTTCATTAATAGCAATATCTAGAGATATGCTCAGGAAATGTGATATTCCGAAATTTATTTCATTACTATAAGTCTCATTTCTTATAAAATTATATGAGCAATATCTAGTCACCATGTACCTTACGTACAATGAAACACATTCAAAAAGGGAAGAAAAGGAATAGAACAAGAAAGAGAAAAGAAACAAAGAAAGAAGGGATTTTTTTCAGTGGCAAAGCAGAGCATGGCATTTAGAGAAGTGGCTCCTGTATATATGCAACTCATGGACTTGGGTATTAAGTTAGCACTTCCATAAACATCATACCATGCTTTACCCCTGGATTTATAATTATAACTTATAAGTACTGTTGAGAGTAATTCTTTTAATTTCAGTACTTAATATCATAGTAACAAAGCATTTACCCTTTTAATCATAACAGTTTTATTAAACAATACTTTTAAATGAGCTCCATTAAACAAGAGGACATGAAAAAATTCCTCTCCAGAGCTAGGTTTCATATTATTTTTATTCTTTATTATAGAGTACATCACAAAGTAATCATTATCTATGTAAAGTAGGTACTGGAAAGTGGAGAGTAAGAATGGGGGGAGAAAAACTGCACTACTGCTATTATCATAAAAATAACTGTAAAGCACAAAACATTTGTTAAAGATACCAAATGGTTTTAAATCTTGCAAACTAATTTGTGAAAACTGGTTTGTGAAAATGTTCTTAAAATTAAGTATTTGTAAATATTGTTTGTATCTGTGTATATGTTTGTGTGTGTAAGAGAGAGAGAGAGAGAGAGAGAGAGAGAGAGAGAGAGAGAGAGAGAGAGAGAGAGAGAGAGATGTTTTTAATCGTACAATAACTACCTATTCAGTATGTATTTCCAATTGATTATGCATGTGTAAAGAATAGAGCTGGATGACAGTTACCTTCTGTGAGTAATTGAATTTAATGTCTTAATAGTATTACTAAATATAAAGTTATTATAAAAATAAAGACATGAAGATAAGACAGATCATGAGAAGGATTATTTGTCTTACAGCATTCAAATGGTCAAAGTGCAATTTTCAGAAATCCTGAGATTAATGTTGAACATGTTAATACATTAGATATATACATTAACATGGGATCAAAATTAGGCACCTCAATTGGCATCATTCAATGAAACCTGTTAATTGACAGATTATGCCACTGAATTATTGGCCAATGAATATAACCATCTCATATTACTACAACAGGTCATATGGTGATAAAATTGTTCATGCTTTCTCATTATCCAAATAAATGAATAAGAAGTTAAACATAAAATATATTATTTTAATTAATTGATGGAAATTAATCATTTCTCCACACTAGCCGTATATAGGCTAAGATATTTGATGGATAGAGTCAACATGAAAAATTCAATGCAATGACCGGGATTTGAACCACGGATCTCCTGGTTTCCGTCCAGTCGCTCTTAACCTGATTTGGAAGTTTTTTTAGATCACCAAGTCAGAGAATCCTAAATTAATTTAAATCTGCCTGCTTTATTATTCTGAATATATGACAGACCTGCAGAGTTCATGCTGGCAATGAGTTGGCAATTTAGTTCTCTTTCCAATCAACAGATTAATTATGAAGGCATGCAAGTAAACCATCACTAATAATTCTTTCAGAACCTGAAGATCCTAGAGTTATTATGGTCAAAAGTTTGGGTAGTTAAAAAAAAAAAATTACTTAGTCACATAATCAACATTAAGAGCTGAAGGCTGTCAGTCTTTAGTGAGCAAGAGTGTGTTTGCTGTAGAACAGTTTAGCATAACTGATCCTACCACAGAATCTCAGAAAGTATTTTGCAAGAACCAAATTATTAACATTCACTTTCTAAGGCGAATGGTGTTAAAATGGCAATACAGAATGCAGACCACAACTAGTTGGGCTCATGGTTATGTTTGTGTTTATGAATCAAAATGTGAAGCAAACCGACCTCTTTGCATATATGCTGATTGGTAAACAGGTATGTCATTGCAATGGGTACATGAAATTGAATCACAAAATAAATAATGAAAAAAGTATTTCAGAAGTTTGAAGAACTTAGTTACAAGTTATAAATGGAATTTTTATATGTGAATTTGAGTTAAAATTTTTTACATGATTTAAAACCTTTTATTGGTTTTAAAGATATCATTTTTAATGTTTCTAGAGCTTTATGTCTCAAATTTTTTGTGCATTCATGTATAAGCTGGCAGATGTGTCAGAATGTTTAAATATTCCCTCTCATAATTTTGTACCCGAGATGAAATAGTCACTAAGCAAAGTTATAGTGTCTGAAGACAAAAATGTTATTAATGTATCTTTGGCAGCATCTACCATTGCAGAATTAGCAGTTTGTATATAGCATATAAGCTTTACAATGTAGCTATATTGTTGCAGTAGAATAACTGTATGTCACTGAAAACTTGTAGAGCATATTATGCTCTATAGCTGCAAGATAGCTGTCATTATCCTTTGATCCTTTGAGGAACTGCATCCTGTATTATTATACAGTAGTTCATTGATGATGTCTTCAAAATGAATACTTCACTTTTATGAACTGTGACCTAATTATTGTTGTTTAATGAACTGGTAGTTCATACACTTCATGAGTCAATCAGAGCTCAATGCCCTTTTGGATGTTATAGCACTTTTACTTGCACTTCACATCATTTTATGCCTGCCTCGGTAGCGTAGATGGTAGCATGTCTGCCTCACGTTCAAGAGGTGCCGAGTTCAAATCTCTGTCAGGGTGAGTTACCTGGATAAGGGATTTTTCTGGGATTTTCCCTTATCCTGAAAAACAAATGTCGGATAACTCTTAAGCTCTATGGAATCTGGGCTCATTTGAGCATCATTTCACCCATTCCACTCATCATCTGACATGACTTAACATTGGAGGACATAAATTAAATTTAAAAAAAAAGGGCTTCCTCAGAATTCACAACATTCATTTACTCATTCATTATTCACTTTGTAACATTCTCAAATTTAATACCATTCACAATTCATGTGCTGTTACATTTTTCCTTTCAGCTTGACCAAAGTGTTATCCATTCTCTCTATCATTGTGGCAATCTACAGGACCTGAGGATAAGATACAGACACATATAACTAGGGTCCAGATTTTATGTAATTACATATTCTGTTCCTGTGTATGTATGTAGCCATAAGAAAGGCTCAAATGTCAACAAATTACACTAATAGAACCCTCATTCCAAAGTTTTAAATTACATATTTTTAGATATTTTGATATATAAAACACATTTGGTACCAGAATATACAATTTCACATATTTTAATATTATTGCAGACTTATTGTACATTTTTATTCATTATCATTATGTAGACAGAAACGAAAGAAATATTGCAAGTTTATTATCGTAGTTCTCATTTCTTGTCATCCATTCTAAACATTATTGTTATTATTAATTTTTAGATGAGTCGTATTTATTACACATCTGCTTCACTTTCGTACCTATTTTGAGGGCATGTTTCGCAAATCATCGTTTGCATCTACGGCTCTTATGCGACTAAAGCTTGATCCAGCGGTGTGGGTAATTTTGCAGGGAACATATCCTGCAACAAACTTCAGGTACTGAATTTAAACGTTTCTTACAAAAGCACTGTAACCACAACATTCCTGATGAGTCCACTCTCAGAAAGAATTACTTGGATTCTTATTATGTTAGAAAAAAATCAGGTCTGACATAGGCAAATCACCTGTATGTATTTCTGCTAATGAGACAACAGATGCTGCAGCTGCTGAATCACTAATCTAATTGTGAACAAGGTGGAATCTGAAGCTGCGTCAAAACTCTATTTAATTTACTGTGAACCTTTAGCACCAAAAAATAGTTCAACAATCACTAGATTTATAAGTGATGGGCTTAAGATACTACGGCTAGATGGTACTAAAGAATAGAGAGTACTATTGCTGTACACAGATACAGCTCTATCATGTTGAAAGCAGGGAAATCGCTTGCTATAATTTATCCAAACTTAGTGTAAGTTACATATGCAACTCATGCATTGCAAGGAGTAGCAGAGACAGAGGTAATTTCCCGGAAGTAAGTATACTGATTACATTAAAAATGAAGCTAGTGACAGTGAAGCAAAAAATACTACACAAATATAATTATTTGTAACAAAAACTTCACTTATCTTTAAAGAAAATGATGTAAATTTTTTATTGATTGAGATCGCGATTTCATAAACATTTATATAATTATTTCGCTTCACTGTGGTGTTCCAATATAGTTAAATCTCGATATTTGTTTACATCTTCAATTGTTTATATCTTCAGATTGTATATGATTGAAGGTATAAACAAATGTTTACAAATGATCTCAATCAATAAGATATTTACATCATTTTCTTTAAAGATAAATGAAGTTTTTGTTACAAATAATTATATTTGTGTAGTAAATACACTGATATCAGTAACAAAGGAGGTTTTCTTGAAATGTCCTATCGGGTACAATGCTACAAACTGCAGCTACCTGACATAATTCTGCCTCTGGAGCCCATAATAACAAGGTGAGCAGCATGGATTGAAGCTGTGATTTTCTACAGTAAGCACTTTGAAGCTGTGAAGACAATGATTTAGACCTTTCCTTCAATTCAAGCAGTATCTGTGAGTGAATCCTTGTCAGCATTCAGCAGTTATACAAAGTGCTCATTTCAGTTTCATACATCACAAGTCACTTCAGCTGGCTTCCTGACAGTATCAAGAAACTGGAGACTTCAAGTATGCCTCTTCGAAAAGCTATAGAAATAATGGAAATTGCAGTTCAGAAGGTGAGTATTGTGCCAAGTGAAGAGGGTGATGTAGTTTCCACCAAACTGCAATCTGTGCTGAATAAGAACTCTGGATACAAAAATCTTATAATTTTGTCTCATTTAATTGTGAAAATGTAGAACCCCCTTATATTCTTTCTAGCACAGTCCCTCTGTATAAATATGCACCGTTGACTTCTTGCAAAGTTGAGACTATGCATGACAACAGAACATTTGGAAAAGTATATTATAATTAATTGTGCATACCGTTCTAATGTGCCTTAAGTGCTTGGATGGGAGAACTTATACTCGATAGTAAAAGTGAACTAACAATAAACATAGAGATTTGACTAGCCTACAGTGAGTTTATGCTTTGTAAAGAAATACCTTAAAACTTTGGATGTCCCATATAATCGCTTAATTACATATTTTTTACATCCTTAAGCACTTTTGGTTACATATTTATGTATATATTTCTTAATTTCATATTACATAAAATTCGGGCCCTACATATAACAATGTACAACTTTCTCCTAAACAACACTCTTGTTAGCCCAGTTAGGCTTTTATAATAGATATACAAAAACTTGAGAAATTCAGTAAAGAATGGGAACAAGTAAACACTATGCAGAATTAACTGATTGAGCACCATTCTTCTCGAGCAGGACCAGATCAGGAAATCTACATTTGTTCACATGTAGATCACCTTATAGGTACTTTGGTGATCAACAAAGTATTGCTTTTAAGTTCTGCACTAGAATCCAGGAAGAACAGTGCCAAAAACAGATTGCAGCAATTGATCATACCAAAGTAAACAGAATAGCGGAAGGGTCAACAAATATAGATATGTCAAAGGGTGCATATATACATGTAGGTCTGCCAACAGAGCTGTTCATCCCTCCAAACCATGGTCATAAGCCGAGCTGAAATGAAACGCAACCTGCAGGAAGGTACCTATTAAAGACACATGATCATGAAGTGCTGTAAGACTAAAGGGTTAGACTGAACAGGGTCATTTAAGTTCTTTACAACCAGAACTGCCATGAAATCTAAGATTATCCTGTATTTATACCTTGTAGGAAACCATGATGTATTCAAAACCAGGATATATTCCAAACCATGGTTTTAAAGAAAACCATGGTGCATTCAAAACCATGGTTTTCTACGTTGGTGTTTTTATGGAATATAAGTCTATAAGAGGGTCAGCAAAAAGGTGTTAGTACCAGGCAATTTATTCTACACCATATTATATAGAGATAGATATGTAAATGAAACAAATCAAAGTTGTGAATCTAAGAAATAGAGCTTAATAAACAACTTCCTATTTTGTTATTTCCAGTTATTTTATTATTCATTAATTTATTAGAGTATAATCAAGTTTGTTTTAGGTGCTTCTCAGACATAAAATGTCAAAGTATCTTGTTCTTTAGCAAAATACTTTGATTGGATAAAAAAAAAAAATCATATATGAAATGCAATGCAAACATTTAAAAACACACCAAAAAGAATAATAGCTTTACCCAAAGAGAAGTTCCATAAACTTAAAATACTGCAGTGATTACTGTACTGCAAAAATTTTTTTCTACATTAATGGAAATGTCTCATTCAGTGACATTTAATTTTAATCTCAGAAAAGCAAATGCATTTGTTCATGCACACATATCACACATGCTGTGCAAGTGTGCATATTTATTCCAGTTATGCTGAAGTGACTGTAATAACAGTCCTGCATCATGGCGTAGTGAGCTAAGGCATCATGCTTTGGTTCCCTGCCACGGAATTTGGCCTGGGTTTGATCCCACCCCTGAGGGTGCGGATTTTAAGTCCTGGGTATAAGACGGTGCCCACTCAGCTCATGAGAAAAGTGAGAAACTTATGATAGGTACTGGTCAAGATAGCCAACTTTCCAGCTGGGGGTGTCGAGATGCTCTCCACGTCTCCTCCCCATATCGGTTGGATGATCACCCACCTCTACCTTGCATATGTGGGATGAGACCGGCAGTTGGGTTGGCAGGCCTTGGCCCTTTATAGACTGTCACACCATGGGTTATTATTATGTTGAAGTGACTGTAACAACACTGCTCATAACAGCTTGTAACATTCTGTCTGTAACATCCTGTCTTGTTTTAGTCAGAGCTGTCAAATTTGTAATCCATTAACAAGTAATTTTTTTGTCCATTGAGAATGTCATATCGATTTTTATTTACTGAACCTGTCATATTTGGTACCTATATTTCTCCAGCTAATCTGTATCAAAAATGTGTAATACTTTTCTCACTCTATGTTTACAAATATACAAACTTTTTAGTCAATGTTTTTAAAACTGGAGATGTTAACCAGTTATTAATATATTATGCATAAATATGCATAGTTGTATGTTATAACTAAATATGTAGCAAAACTGTAGCTAGTACTTCATCAGAAACTAAATATGAAACATATTTCTCTCTTACTAGCAAGCAATAGATAAAAGCTACTAACTTGCCAGTAAGTTGTGTTTCAACTGATAAAATCTTAAAGCTGCAAAATGTATCTTTCTAATTTTAGATGTAAATGCAGTTAGAGAAAATTAATATTATTTTTCTCCTATAGGTATAAGTTAACCTTAAATATAAAACTGCTGTGACATGTATCTTTGTATGTTTCATTTGTACATATGAATGTCATTGCTCAAAGTTTTGCATACTTAAGTGTGCATGTTTGAAAGGAATGAATATAAAATATCAAATGCTCATGGTTGTTTTACTTATGTGTATCTGTCCTCCTTTGACTCTCAAAGTGAACTAAAACTCTATTTACAAATATAACAATTTGTAACTTAAAACTTCACTTATCTTATAAGAAATGATGATTTTCTTATAAATTGTCCAGGATCGTGATTCCATATATAATTTTACATATCCTCAGTCGGAAACAAAGCTGTTGTCATCATTATGAATGCTAGATGTTAATATATTTTTGTCAGTACTGCAAAAATCTGAAAATGAAACAAATTTAAAAACAGAATCGACTGCCGGTATTTCAAAATTTACTACGCGATGTTTGTTTCTTAAAATAAATATCTTCTCCCAAACTATTAAAACTATTGGACCATTTAATTGTTTTAATAATTTAACTTCTGGATTTATTTCATGGTTAAATGACCAAAAATGATCCACTACAGCCGATTTATCAATCTGTTTATACTTAATGTTACAAAAATGTTCTTTCGTTCTGGTTACCAAATTACGTTTTGTGCTTCCAATATAAACTTTATCACAATCGAAACAATTAAACTGCTAAATACCAGATTTTTTATTATCAGGAATTTTATTTTTTTTTAGAGAAATGCAGTAAAATTTTAATACTATACTTATTTTGAGGAACTGAAGTTATACCAAATTCTTTAATTTTTTTTTAATGAGGATATGTAAAAGTTTACATGAAATTGCTATCCCGGACAATTTATAAGAAAATCATCATCATTTCTTATAAGATAAGTGAAGTTTTAATTTAAAAATTGTTATATTTGTATATATGTGTTTGCTTCACTGTTAATAGCTTCATATTTTACGTATCTAAAACTCTATTACTCAATTTATATCAGATGGTAAAACTACAACAATTCCACTCAGAGTTATATTTAAAAATCCTTAATCCCACTTCAAGGGCACCTCAAAATTATAACTAAATATTCATTAATCCTATAAATAAGCTTTCTGTATTTTTGATCACAATTAATGGTAATAACTGTAATAACTTTTATTACTAAGTTTTGCAGATGACAGTTCTTTTTAAGAGAGTATACCATATATTTTCTATTATTTGGAACAAAAAAGTGGCAACAGAAATGTTTTTGTTGACAAATAGCTTAGGTTAAATAGAACCTATCATTACTGAAGACAATCATTGTGTTAACAGTAAAGAAAATCAGGAAAAAGTACAGCTGAAATAAGTTTTTTATAGTCATCCTATTTCCCTTCTTCTTTTTCCGATGATGGTGATGACAGTAGAGTTACTCAAACTATCAGTTAGTAGAAGTCCCAGGCTCCTGTCAGTTTCATCCATATTCCTATTTAAGCTGAACATCTCAAATGACTTCTAGGGCCAAATGAATGCCTGATGAAGTTAAAACAAATATGTATTAGATGAATTAAAAAAGCAAATGGGAATTAACACTGTGATGTAATGTAGTAATTAAAAATTATACAATGAGCCAACTGAGACACTCTGTACTTTACATACCATAAAGTTATGTACTTTCAATGTGTTTTGCCTCCACTTGAAGGCATTATAAAGAACTTGTCTACTGGCTAGAACTTCGGTGCTCCAGCTGAAAATGGTACTCCGGGAACTAGACATCTGGTGGCAATTCAATGAGGCTGAGTAAAACATTTTCTTCTGATGTTACAATAATTATTCTTCTCTAATTTCGGACGTTTTAAACTTACAGATTCCATAAAGTGCTGAATTAAGAAATAGAGAAGATTTTTTCTGCAGAAACAATTAAAAACGTTTCTGCATAAACAATTATTAATTGTTTGATAAAGTTTGTCAATTAATATAACATGATTCATAAATTTATTAAGTTATAAAGGTCATTTTTTAAGCTATTTTTAGAACATAAATGGATGCATATTTCACATTTTAGGTCATAGAAATCTGCCCTTTAATGATCATTAATTAAGTTATCAATCATGCTTTTTCACAGCCTATTTATTCTCCTAAAATATAAAAACCATTTTACTGTTATTCCATACTTTTTATTTAATCATATTTCTGATAAAAAAATCAAGATGAGTAGTTATGAAAATTGAATTTCAGTATCAGGCTCTTCACATTCTGAATGTTCCACCAGTGCACTCTCAACTCATCATACCTTTATCCTAAAGTGGGCAAGCTAGTCTCCAATGGGGTAAATAAGCATTCGTAAAAGCTCCATTACGGATTGATTCTTTAAAAAATATTAATCCTGATCTCCCATTACCTTCTACACCAATAGTCACAAGTTGGCGCACCTCACTTAAAGCCATAATAAGTATATTAAGCATATACCTTGAAGCATTTGTGTTAAATGAACCGCCAAAGATGAAGCTTCTGTAATGTAGGTTATCAAGAACTTAACACACAAAGCTGATTTAAAAGTTACTTGACTTTCACATGTTCCACATTGATTTTTTAATTCATTCAATAAACAAACTATAAACTTCTGTTGAGTTATTAAATAATTCAGTTTAAAAAAATATAGCCTTCAATATTCTTTAGAAACAAATTTCAGAGCTTTAAGCTTGGAAAATAAATGTAAAGTAAAGGAGCGTGATAGGCCGATAGCTTCACTTGATTTGCAAACAGCCTGAAAGACATTTTTCACTTTTTTAATGTAAGGATATTTACAAGAAATGATATAGTAGTAAAGGAAGTATGTGACATAATAATTCAGTGGAACGAAGAGAGATTTGAATTGTCCTTATTGACCTCTAATTTATTCGACTGCAGGTTTTTACTCACTGAAAAATAAATTTGAAAAAAAAAATTATCTTTGTAGAGTCTTAAGCATTTTAAATAAAGCTAATTTAAATACAGAACTGTACAACATTTATGATCAAAATGATTTTCAAGAAATTTAAAGTTCAACAGCCCTTACAAGATTTTAATTTAAAATAAACTGCAAGATCCTATGCAATTGTTGAAATTGCAGCTACTATCCCAATGATCAGTTGTGTAGCAAAGAGATGTTCCTCCTCTTTGTCTCAGATCTAAACATTCCTTCAAAGCACCATGGAACAAGACAGGCTTTAGACTGTGGTCACAAATGGCAATATATCTATTGAATGGAAAATATCTATTGAAAATAAATTTATCCATAGGCCTCTAGCTTTCACCTTTATAAAGAAAGGGAGGATGAAATTTCTTCATAAATATACTTTAATAGGATATTCAACTTGTACAGCATCAGGCTCATTTTAAGATAATTTTAGACCTATAGTAGATAATCTTTTAAGTAATTTAGAAAACGGAGGTATTTAGAATGGTAAATAGAATAATGTGGTAAAAATAGTGAATCCCCTGTCATTTTGGGCTCCGGTAGCTTCTTCTATATACCATAACACATAACATATAGGAGAAGGACGTGCAGTATCAGCCGGGTTAAGGTTTTTTTTTTTTTTTTTTTTTTATATATATATATATATATATATATATATATATATATATATATATATATATATATATAACTTTACACTGTAACTGTGGTGGTTAATCGGAATCTTAACTATATTATTTTCTTACCTCAAGACATGTTCTATAGATAGTATAATGTAATGATTTTTATTTTTTATTTATAGTAAGTTATTACATCAAAAGTAAAAGAAGCTAGAATTCAGGGGCGGTTCGTCATATGGGCACGGAAGCGCGCGCCCTCTAAAAGAAATCTTAAGGAAATAAATGAACCATGGCCTTTCGACAAGTAAGGACAGTTTATTTTTAAAATATGAGAAAGCTTCATAAGGTAGTAAAAGTGATGTCTTCATACCTACAGTATATGGCTCGGCGCGGTAGGATTAGCGTCGGCCTGCTGCATTTCCACGTAACAGAAGGCACGCAGCTCTGAAGGTGGCAAGGGAGTAGGGAAAGGATTTGCGCCTGTGCTCATCCGGCGCGGTTCTGTTCGTTTCTGGAGCAGTCCGCAGAGTAGTTTAATATTACTAAAATGCATGGCTTTCTTATTTTAGTGTTCTTTGGGGACTTAGGAACATTAACAGAGTGTTAAGGTGGTTGTATAAAATCCAGTGACTAAAGAATGATGGATAACTTTGTAAATCATTAATGGAAGTGCACTTTTCAGTGCTGACTCTTGAAGAAAAAGTACAGTTGAAACCTTTGGGTAGACCAACGCCCGAATTCTTAATGGGACAAGTAAAAACTAAGAAAAATAAAACCCGAGTTTTTAAGAGCCACCTTAGTTCTAAGGACATGTATGAGAAATGTGGCTGGAACTGTGGCTGCGAAATTCTCAAGTCCTTTTTCTGCTATCCGTGTATTTTGTTTGTTTCTAAATGTGCCAATTATTTGTTGACAGTTAAGGGAGTGAGTAATATAAAACATTTAATAGAAAAAATAAACAAACATGAACATTCAGTGCACCATATGATTAGTGTGGTACATATGTCACTCCTAGGAAAACAAAACATTGCATCATGTCTTGACTCTGTGTTTAAAGAAAATGTTAAGAAACATTACATTCAAGTGCGTAAAACTATACATATTTTAAAAAGGCTTATTTCATGTGTGAAGTTTTACACTGTGTTTGAACTAACTTTACGAGAACATGACCAATCTGTTACTTCTTCCAATCCAGGGGTGTACAGGGGCCTCATTGACTATACAGTTCAACTGGATACAGTGATGAAGGAACATTTAGAAACAGTCACAGTAGACAGAGGAACTTCGGAAACAGTGCAGAATGATCTATTAGACTGCATGTTGAAAGTCTGTATGGAGAAAATAGAGCAACAGATACGTGCTTCTGAGTTTGTTCCCATTCAGTGCGATGAGACATACTGACATTTCAAATCACTGTCAGGTGGTTTTGATATTCCGTTACGTATATGAGGAATTCGTAAATGAGAGACTTTGGGCTTTTGTGAAACATGAAGGAAGAGATGCGGAATCTCTGACAAAGTGCATAAGGAATAAATCTACTCGCCTCTTGGAAATACCAAAGAAAAACTCATTGCTCAAACCTTTGACGGGGCCAGTATTACGAGGGGAAAGACTGGTGGAGTACAGGCCAAAATAAGGGAAACTTATCCACATGCGTACTTTGTCCATTGAATTTAATCGTACAAAAGGCAACTAATCCTAATTCCCAGGTACGCGTGTTCTTTTCAGATCTGTCGGATATCCCATCATTCTTTTCCAATTCCTCTTTGCGATCTGATATGTCAGAAGTAGTGCAAGCAAGATTGCCCAGAGCTGCTTTAACAAGATGGAATTACAACATTCGTACCGTCAATGACATGTACGAAAACATAGAAAACCTGAAAGATTACTTCGAAATTATTGAAGAGAGCTGCACTAATACAACCACAATAAATGAAGCCAGTAGCTATAGAAGAGCTCTTGAAGATCCAAATTGTATTTTTTGGTTAAGAGTTTTCCACAAAATCCTACCTCATGTAGACATTTTGTACCAGTAACTTCAAAAGATAGTGTAACGTTACAGAATGATATCCTTATATTTAAACAACAAATGGAAAAGGAAAGATTGAATATTGATGAAGTACACAAAAACTTAAGCGAAGAATTTCCGCAGCCGCCAAAGAAATGAAAGAGTACGGAATGTGCAAGGGTTAAAGACACCCAAGGAGGTGTGTGACGTCATCACAACTAATGTCACAGTAAGACTGCTTATAATGAACATCTGGGAGTTGAATCTTTGCTGTGTAACGACTTATTTAAGGATTTTTGTGAACGTTTCCCGGAAGAATTTTTCACACGAGTGATGCACTGTTATCCTTTTCTACAGCAAGAAAAACTGCGTACAGATTTGCAGCTAATTTAAATACGAAATGACTTTAACATTCTAACTTTTTCATTTTATATATGAAAATAAACTTTCGTCAGTGTTCAGTGACATGACATGACATGGCATGACTTTAACATTGAAACTTTTTCATTTTATATACGGAAATAAACTTTCGTCAGTGTTCAGTGAAGTCACAAAACTTTTGAAAATTGTCATAACAACACCGAGGAGACTGCAGAACCTGAACGTTGTTTTTCCACTATGAAAAGGATAAAAACACTTTTAAGAAATACAATGACAAACGACAGACTCAATGCTTTAGCAATGCTATCAATAAATAAGGCCCCTATCAGTAACATGCAGGATGTTGAAGAAAGAGAGATGGAAATTTCATTAAATTAAAGAACATATAAATTGGTCATGAATTGGCAGTTCATGATAAACTGAACAAATGCCAAATATGAGAATTAATGTGTGTACATTCAGTGATATGCGCGTGAATCTGTGGGGAGAAAAATTACACTGGTGTGGGTGCAACTTATATGGATTTGAGTGAGCTTGAATGATATAATAACATTCTTTTATACGTTGCATGCATATTAATATGCAGCTTAGGGCAAAGATTGGGTTGGGCTTCTTGTACTTATTTCTGAGCTATATATCACAACTTGAGAACCCAACAAATCAAACATATAATACAGTCAAAATCGCCTCTTGAAATGGCATATAAACGCATTCTATACAACAAACTGATTAAACCTATTTGGCAATATAGTTGCTCCATATGGGGCTCTGCTGCAGCGTCACTAGTAAAAAGAATCCAAGTAATCCAAAACAGATACCTAAGATTGACTACAGGTGCCCCAAGGTATGTTAGCAACACCACACTTCACAGGGACCTGAACATACCAGAAGTGATAGATGTCATCAGGACAAGCTACACCAGACAACACCAAACTTTTGCCGATCAACCAAATCCACTGCTACAAGACATTTTCCTACACCCTCCTCCACAACCCTAAAATAGAAGACTAAAATGAAAACGACGCAACGACCTGCTTGTTTAATATAATGTGTTTTGTATGTATGATAAAATGTTCTTTTTTGTGATATAATGTAATATGTTTGTTAATATTTAAATGTAACTGATGTAGTACTGTTATTGAACAGCATCAAGTGATGTAATATTACTCTTGCTCACAACTATAAGTACCATAATGTATTTGGATACAATAAAGTTTATCGACAATTAAAAAAATCTTGAGAACCAACATTACCTTGGGTTGTAGAGGTAGAATTTAAAAAAAAATGTTCTTAAAATTTACAAGTGTAATAATTTATTGTTGTCAATACTTAGCAAGAAAAATCGTTTCGTGCCCCCCCCCCCCAAATATTTTGGCCACGAGCCGCCACTGCTAGAATTATAAGGCTTGTAGAAAGTGTCTTGCAGTATCGGCCACTGTCTTTTCTGTTACAATATAGATTGTCAGTGATACATTGCACTACCACATATAGAACAATAGTAGAATACAAAAGCATGGGAACTTATTATCACTATTTCTGCTCAGTTCACAAATGTTTAGCTCACTGGTTTACAGAGATCGCAAATATAGCGCTGCTATAGGCCTCAGAACATCTTCCGTGCGCTAAGAGCTACACTAACTACCATCAAGCAGTCAGAGCAGACAAAGAACTGAAGAGAGGAAGAAGATATCCAACTATAGCGCACGTGGATGCACAAGCTTGCTACTGCTCACTGGGAACTTCTTCCACATGGAGGCGAAAAGGGAAATCACAGTAATGGCCGGTACTGCATGCCGGCCGATACTGCACGACTCTCCCCTACCGCAGGAGGCTTGGACGATACCAGGATCTTCTTATCTCACCAGTTAGTTAGCAATGCGGGTCTACCGCACAGAACGCAGCCTCCTGTTTACGTTGTACGAAATCACGTTGTTAAACCCAGCAGCATGCTCGCAGTCTTGGACACAGAATACGCTAATGAGAGTTATACAGCTTGAGTCAAAAAAAGACAACGCTTAGTAGTGTCGCGGCGACGGATACAAAAGGTTCGGTGCAGAGAGATAAAGGACGGATAGTGTGTCACGGAGTTAAACAGCCTGCCTAAGCAGATATCCATAGCGCGGAGATAAAAGGCTGTTCGACACAGATAAGGTTACGCGTCTAGAACATTCGTGTTTTATCTTGTGACGTGTGACAGAATATTCGATTTCTTGATTGTTACAGAACAATCTCGAATTATCAATGAGGTATATATAAGAGATAGTGACACGTTAGCAGACAGTAGTAAACAGTCGTAAACAGCTGTAAACAGAGCCGTAATGAGAGAGTGTAATCAGAATTGAATTGTGTGAACGCTTTTGTTTGTGGTCAACGACCTTGGAAGATTGTATTGTATATGTTACGTAATTCTGCTGTCATCTGCAAGTGTACCAAGTGTATTTCTACGGAAATAAAGAACGTTTTGAATTTATGCGATTTGGACTTGTAATTCTACGAACCCACAAAGTCACCGTATGTTGTGCAGGGCAGTACACTGATCATTTCTCAGGAAGTATCCCTTGTCCGGAAACGCACGGTTTAGATGTTGGAGAACGACAAAGTAAGACATCTGGTGTCCTAAGTGTATGTTTGAGCGGACGAAAATCCACGTGCGCAGATCGTTTGAAGTTACCAATACACGTTTAGTATCAACCTCTGGGCTGGAATAATTGCTGACATATCATTGGTCCGTATCTACTGCCAAACGGACTAAGAGGAGCTATCTCTTTCTTAGAGATATTTTGCCTACCTTACTGGAGGTCTCACTAAACATTCGACAGGTAATGTTGGCTGCAACATGACGGATTTCCAGCATACTTTGAGAGAAATGTGCGGAATAACCTCAACGCTACATACCCCAAACAATGGATTAGTAGAGGAGTACTAGTTCCATGACCAGTATGGTCACCAGATCTTATATCACTGGACTATTTTCTGTGGGATATCATGAAAACCATACTGTACTCTACTCCTATAACGTCAGAGGAGGACCTCAATACATGAGTACGCGGAGCGATTGCCAATCTTACAGGTCAACCACACTTGAAGCATGTACGTGAAGCTCAGCGCCGCCGATGTAAGCTCTGCATTGACGTAGGAGATACCCAGTTTTAACCTCATTTTTATAATGTTAAACTGATTTGTGCTGCATATCGTTTATTCGTTGTATTGACTACATCTGGAACTATTGCGCCCCAACCGTGCGTTTCCAGATATGGGTTGCTGCTTGGAAAATGATCCGTTTGCCATCCTGCACAATATACTGAGCGTTGTCTTTTTTAACTCATCCTGTACCGTGATTTTCGAGTTAGACTAGAGAATAGATACAGAGTGAATCTAAATTACCTTCAGCACCTCCTCACCATCGATCATTTAGTTATCAAACACCAATGAGCTGGCGAAAACGAAATGACACAGCAGTTCCATAGCATGGACACGTAAATAGTCACTCAGTTCAGGAAAACTTCGACCGATAGAAGTTCTTAAATAAATAGAAACTGTATATGATGATGATGATATATATATAAGGGCGCTCAACTATGGCGGTCATCAGCGCCCTTTAAAAAACTAGTCATGGCGAAAGCCAGATATAAAACTTTCTAAAAACTATACAAGTGTAACAAAACCTATTAAAAATACACGTACATAAAAAAACATCAATCAAAACCTACTAAAAATTTAGTTCACTAAATCCTAAACTCTAAACTAGAAAGAATCTAAAATCCTTCTCCACGGGTCTCACCGCACGGCCTACACGTGGGTGGGCTTGTTGACCGTCTCCCTCAACCACGAAGAGGAGCCCACACGAGGGAGACTGTTGGCTCGGGACCCCGGGTGCGCCAAACCCGTACCTACCGAAGTAGACCCCTGGGGGAGATACTGTATAAATTGTATGCTTTAACTAGATATACTTAACTTGTTATAGAGAATCATTCTATTCGTATCTTACGGGTTAACAGATTTGCAAAAGGGATTCATAATGAGGAGGAGTTCAAGGGTTTTCGCAGAAAATTCAAGGTATTGTCGCGAAGCCGTTATCTACGATAGCGCGGCTAGTCTACACAAAGAGTCCAGACTAGGAGCGGGGTTCGCATGCAGCAGTACAACGTCGGAGCGTCATTCGAAAGGATCGCCGTCGACATAGCTGGACCATTCCCAGTGTCCGACCGAGGCAATAAGTACCTGATGGTGGTCGTGGACTACTTCACCAAGTGGCCGGAGGTGTATGCCATCCCGAACCAGGGGGCGAAGACTTGCCTCGTGGAGCAAGTGTTCTGCCGATTTCGGATGCCGTTAGAGCTCCACAGCGACCAGGCACCAATTTTGAGTCCAAACTAATGAAGGACTTGGGGTTAACAATACCCGCACAACACCTCTACATCCCCAGTCGGATGGCATGGTCGAAAGGTACATCAAGACCTTAGAGGAACACCTGAGGAAGGTCGTGGCCAGCCATCAGCGAGACTGGGACGTCAAGGTGCCACTGTTCTTGCTGGCCTACCGCTCGTCAACACACGACACCACTGGGATGACGCCAGAAAGCTTAATGTTCGGCCGAGAGTTACGCCTCCCTCGTGACCTGGCCTTTATGAGCCACCCGGACGCAAAACAGCCAGCAACCGAGTATGTGGAGAACCTGGTGGACCGTCTCCACGACGCGCATCAGATGGCTCGCCAGAACATCCAGAAGGCAAGTGACCGCATGAAGACCCGATAAGACAGGCCAGCCAACAGCGAAGGGTTCCAGTAGGGTGACCTAGTCTGGTTGTACCGCCCTACCCGGACCAAGAGACGCTGCCCGAAACTTCAACAGCCGTGGCAAGGACCGTACTGGGTGGTGAAGAGGATTAACGACGTGGTCTATCGCATCCAGAAGGTGTCCCGAGGGAAGATGTTGGTGGTACACCTGATTCATCTGGCCCGCTACGACGGTGCTGTTCGGGACGACCAGCCTTGAGGAGGGAGCAGTGTCGCGAAGCCTTATCTACGATAGCGCGGCTAGTGTACACAAAGAGCCGGCATATAAAGATAGCTGAGATAAAGGACTTGCCGGTACAGATAGGATTTCACGTTTGGAAGGTTCTAGTGATATCTTGATTGACAGAGAAAAGGTTTTTTTCTTATTTGTTCCAGAAACCTCTCGAATTTATCAATGAGGTATTTAAGAGAGCAACGACTCGACATGAGTCAGTCGTAAGTCGTGAGTAGTAGTAAACAGCTGTAGAGTGTTGTTGTAACGAGAGCTGATCAGAACACTGTTTGTTATTGTAATCGACCTTGGAAGATTGTGTTGCATATGTGATGTAATGCTGTTACGTGAGAATTGAACAGTGTATTTCTACGGAAATAAAGAACTATTCGAATTTCGGCAAATTGGACTTTTAATTCTACGAACCCACAAAGTCACAATATACATGTCTTTTGTCATGAAAATATCTTACACATATGTATACTACTTTAATCAAAATCGTTAGAGCCGTTTCCAAGCAAATCGGCACTCTCCGAACCTTTTCCGAACAGTGTGTTGTTTTGGAGATTTTTCTGAAAGTCTTTGTCATATCCTTGGAAAAGGCTGAATTTAATTACCAAGTTTGATCCTTAACTTATATTTTTCGTTTTTGAGCTATGCTGTTCTCATAGCCTGACACAGAGACGCGTTCACGGGATCTTATTCCAAAATGTCATTTTTGTGTTCGGATTTTTTAGGGATTTTCCCTAAAAAGTCAAAAAATCTACTTGTCTTCCTTCCCCCCCCCCTCTCTCTCTCTCTTACTTTATACCAGATTATAACATAATACTACAGGGAACTTTCACCCTCAGTGTCTTACAGAAGATTTACAAAACTGCATTCTCGCCGTTAGTACGTACATACTATAATTCAAGCACTGAAATTTTTCCGCTTAGAACAACAATGACATGAAAAAATGAAATGTGCAGTGTTTAACGTCCGTTTTTACTAGATATGGCACCGCAGGCGGTGACACTGATGATATATGGGATGAAGATGGAGCACCGGTGGAATGAGATGGCGGTGGAGACCGAAGATTCCGCAGAAAACCCGCCGCAACGCCGTGTTGTCCACCACAAATCTCACTTTGCTGTCGCCTGGGATCGAACCCGGGCCGCCTTGTTGAGAGCCAAGTGTTCTAGTCACGGCGCGCCCCTCTTTATTAGGTTGTCTCATAAGTAAAGTCGGTTTTCTAATTTTGGTGTCTTGAAAAAAATTATTGGGTTTCTTTAGTTTGGCAATGATATTTACAAGATGCCCTGGGTAGTGTTGTCTGCATCAGACTTCATTTGTTAATAAACAATCACAAAATGGAGATAACGAAGATTGAACTTAAGAAACACTACTTCCAAAACACTACTGGACACAAGATTATAAAGTCGTTGCCGCAGGTCGAAGAATATGTGAAGTGGAAGGAGAAGGTGTCGTTAGCGTGTGGCACTACGATGGTTCCAAAGATTTAACAATGGAGACAAAAACACTATAGATTTACCACGTTCTGGAAGACATCAATTATGGGATATTGAGGATACACGCCAAGCTCTGCGAGAAAATCCGCAAAATAGTACCCGTAAGAAATCAATTGTTCATTCACACTAGCCGTGTGTAGGACGCACTATGAAAGGGTAGAACCAGACTGAAAAATTCAATGCCATAGCCGGAATTTGAACCACGGATCTTCTGGTTTCCGTCCAGCCGCTCTAACCATTTGAGCTACTATGGCCAACGTGCCAACATGACATTAAATTTTCCAACTGACTCGTGTTTCCCCCGGTAAACCACTAGGAGTTCACATAAACACACGAGACAACTACCTTAATGGCGACTTACTATGCTGTAAGTACTTTAAGGCCCGGGCTTTATATTTCGGGCCACTGTTAGGTGCAATTAATGGAAATTAATTGTTCTGTAACACTAGCCCTGTGTAGGACGCACTATGAAAGGGTAGAGCCAGACTGAAAAATTGAATGCCATAGCCGGGATTTGAGCTATTATGGCCAACGTGCCAACATGAATTTTTCAGTCTGACTCAATCTTTCCATACTTTAGCCTACACACGGCTAGTGTGAAAGAACAATTAATTTCCATTAATTGTACCTAATAGTAGTCCGAACTATAAAGCACGGGCCTTAAAGTACTTACTAAGTCGCCATTAAGGTAGTTGTCTCATGTGTTAAAGAGAAGAACTCCTAGTGGTTTACCGGGAGAAACACGAGTCAGTTGGAGAATTTAATGTCATGTTAGCATGTTGGCCATATTAGCTCAAATGGTTAGAGTGGCTGGACGGAAACCAGAAGATCCGTGGTTCAAATCCCGGCTATGGCATTGAATTTTTCAGTCTGGCTCTACCCTTTCATAGTACCCGTAGGCTTTTAGAGGAGCTTGGTGCGTCAAAGACGCCACATCGCCACATTAAGACACCTGGAAAATCATACAGTAGCTGTAGATCTGCAACTCATGAAATGACACCTCAACAAGTTGAACGCAAAGTGAATATCTATCGTCAGCTTATCCCTAATCCAATGGATGACAGGTTCGTCAGGAAAATTGTCACTTGTGACGAAAAATGGGTATTTTACCGAAACCCTGATGCCTCGAAACAGGGACCTGGTCCCCGCCAACCTGTTAAAGTCATCCTTAAAAAAATTCAGTTCGGTCCCAAAGTAATGTGGATTTGGTGGAATTGTTAAGGTGTGATTCACTAGGAGTTTATTCCAAACGAGCGGGCGACTGATGCGGATCCTTATTAGCAACTGGGACGAGTTCATGGAATTATGATACGGAGATACCCAGCATTTAGTTAACCGAAATAGAGTTCTCTTGCAACAGGCTAATGCAGCACCTCATTCCCCACGAACCATGGAAAATATTCAGGAATGGGGAAGAATTTAACGGCTACCACACCCAGCATACAGCCCTGATCTCACACCATCAGATTATCATCTCTTTCTATCTATGGCTCATTCTTTACGTGGAAGAAAGTGCGAGTGGGTGTCATCGAAGTCTGGTAGAGTCTGTTTAGTTAACGCGTGTTCACGACGGCCGCTGCCTTTGACGAACCCTTAAAATCGTTTTACAACTCAGACCCTCCTTCTCGCAGACCTTTCTGCAAGGTTGCCACCTTTCTCGATACGTCATGGGTATCGTACCAGGTTTCGTCTAAATAAATTATCTTATGTCCATTACTGCAAAACTTCTTAATACATATCACCAAGCTACAATTCTACTGGATTCCATAATAACCCTTAACTTATTCAAAGTGCGCTATTTGAAACTCAAATCCTTCAGGAGGCCGCACTAAGTGCAGTGCCCATAAGGAAAATCACAAATCTCTTGCAAATGTGCAACAAATTCGTCTAAGGTGGGCGCTCTCCCTTTTGCATAGAATCTATAAATTTCTCGACGAATTAAATCGCATGTGAAATTATCTACTTTAGAGAAACGTTTCCTTTTGTTTTCACACTTGATCGGCGTCTTTGGTATTCCTTTCGTCACAATATTTCTTACTGTATTTCTGTGAATACCCAGAATTTATCATCAGGTTCATTGCATGACCCCTTACCAAGAGTATTTTTCAGCACATATTTATGTGTGTTCAAAACAAGCACTTGAATTTGCTTAGAAACATCTCCCGTTATAACTTTTTTTTTTAGGCTTTTCCAGTAATATAACCCGGCCCAGTTATTCACACTATTGTCTTCACTTTGATTATTTTCACTTGACTGAAAGTAATCTACTCCTTCATTTGCATTTATCACTGCATTTCCCTCCCACGGTCTCCACGTCGTGACACAAAACGAATTGCTGCACGTAATGAAACAGATCAACTGGAAGTTGGAACTTTGGCAACTGAGACTCCATGTGGAGTAGACATGCGGCTGCCAGTTCGAGAAAATCAGGGTTGCTATTGGTCCTCAACGACAGTGTTCCATTTCTGAAGTGCGGAGATAGATTTATGACGGCTATTAGTGGGCGGGAGGCTCAGGTTCCTTTGACTCCGAACTGCACACGCGTTAACTAAACAGACTTTACCGTCATGGGATAGAGCAATGGCTCAAGACCATAGAATCTAATGGTCTATACTTTGAAAATTAGTTAATGCTTGTCAGAACACATTTCAAATAGGTAATTGTTTTCCTTAAAAAAAACGACTTACATATGAGACAACATCTATATTTTATTTTAAAATATAGTCCAAGAAATTGTAAAGCCCGCGAAATTGCTAGGAATGTGGTACCTTTACAGCAACATTGTGCAAGAAAATAATCGAGTGTCAGATTCACTGCCAGCTATAAGAAAAAATCACTGCATATTTCAACGGCGATTTGTCACCTCCTCTTTCTAGTGCACTGCATCACTGAACAACAAATTCAAATTTCCAAAACTAAATAAAAAAGAGTAGCTGCTAAATATTTATGTATTCTACCTGCAACTTTTTTCTCGGAAAGACCATTTAGTAGAGCAGGACTCATGATGACAGAAAATACAACAGAAAAGAAATAAACTAGAATATGAGAATGCAGGTATTTTTTTAACAAAAATTTACAGAGTGGTGTGTTTCAAAAATTCATTTTGCTTTTAAATTTCTCAAGTAGAGTTTAAGAATAAGTACACTGATGGCTTAAAATTTTGTCTATTAAATATATGCACCTAATTAATTTTATTGATCTTACACAGTTCTCTCATTATAATATTTTGTATTGAAACTAGACGTAGAAATGAGAATCGAGTATCGAGTATCGTAGAAAATATCGTGTTTCGGTATCAAGCATCGAGTATTGAGAAGAAAGAACTGGTATCGACCCATCCCTTTTATTACATATTTTCTTGTGGGTAAGTATTACGGGAGTAGCGCGATGGTCATCTTTGGAGAGCTGGCCGCTACGGAATGCCTTTGAAATTTATTTCTGTTTGCATGATCAGGACAAAGAAAACCTGATGTTATATATACATTACTTTCTCTACCCATTTTAAGCAAATCTATTCTAACGAAGAGTTTTCTTCAATTACCTTCACGTTAATCGAGATAAAAATTTGCAGAAATAATTTTTTTATATATTTCCTTGAGGGTACAATGGAATTAAGGGTATACAGTAGGTATAAACATTAGTCGAATCTCTTAAGAGCTGATTGTGTGACAAGGAGAGAGAAAACGAATGACTTTCCGCTTGAGATAAATATAAGTATTAGAAAACTCAAACCAATAACAAGGAAGACTTCGGAAATCGTTAACTCACAAAAAAAGAAAGAAAAATATTTCACACAAAAGTGTCCTTTAACGAGAACTACACTTTTAATGCGAGTAGTAAGATTTTGTCTATTTCTAAGGTTCGCCAATTATGCAAAACCTATTGAGAAAATTATGAAAATGCATATTTATTAATCATATTTTGATCATTTTATACCATTTTCTACTGTTGGACGTTATACATCACTATATCTTCTTCTTTTCCTCTTTGTGTTTTAATGTATATTTTGATACCGTCCCTGTTAGGCATAACATTGGCATAATAACCGCGAAAGTCATATTAAATGCATAATTTAGGACGGATAGATACCACAATATGAATTAAGCTAAATTATAACAACCATAGGGGATACTGATTAAATATACAGGTGCAGAAACTAAACAGTCAATCCCAATACATATATTTTATTGCAAGCACATGAACCCAACGTGTAAAGAGAGCCGGGAAAATGAACATTTACCTTCAAAGGAATTTTTCTTGTGTTGAACCGACAAAAGTGGCATTGTTTGAGAGTCGCCCGAGGGTAGACCCAAGCGACAGCGAGTCGCCTGCCGATGCATTGCTGATACGTGATGAAAGAATAGACACCGGGGATTTAAGATACACATTTTCAAACGTGCTTCTTCATTAATTGCCTAGACCGTGGGGAAGTGAAAGTTACGTGGAATACATGCCTCAGAAACTAGAAATTGCGATGAAATTTAAGAGAAGGGATGAAACACAACCTATAAGGAGCGAGTAACAGGTCACATGACCTCTAAAGTGTCCAAAATTCGGCGAAAGGAAGGGAAAATGTGTGCAATGGCGACGTTTGATGTTTGCTAAGAAAAATACTCTGTAGTGGCGAGTGAAGTTCATCAAAGTCCGCGTTCGCGATTGGACGGAGCAACACACGGTAGGTGGTTATCGAACACTCTGTAGTTAGCGAGTGAGAGAAACTGCACACATTACAACATCATTAAGATTTTACCAAACTCTGTTGTCGAATAATCCTCCGGAAATACTCTGTCGCGCGAAGTAATGCTCTCGACGTGCAGAAAAGACAACGCGTACACAGCTTCATACATCACTCGGCGCGTGCTAGATATTTACGAGTTCACTCACGACTGTGATTCAGACTAGACGTCATGTCTCGCGCACAGCAACGTGCAAATCCTAAATCTCGCGCCTAATGTGCGAATAACATCAACACAACAGTGACGGTTGGAGAGGGTGACTTGTATAAATAAACTTGACATTCAACGGTCGTGGTGTCTTCTTTGTGATAATACCCATACACTGTCAGGACGCACCCACTCCCTGAAATCCAAAAGAGAGAATCCACGCAGACCTACCCTGATAAAAACCCCGACCTGTTGTAAACCTCCCATCCGTAGCCCTCACCCGTCACATATCCTATCACATGAGGTTTTGAGTGCCGGGAGGGCTCAGCGAGGTACTTAACGGGCAAGTACCGCCTCAATCTTTAAATTTGCATTTGGTATATAAACAACCTGTATTATTGACATTTTTAATAAGAATAACGACATTCCTGGGGAAAACTGCACTTCTATTTAGTAATTATTCAGGGAAAATTGCTTGTGGATGGAGGAATGCCTACTGACAGGGGAGAGGTAATCACTCAGTTATGTAAGGTTCAACTGGTTTAACTTGAAACATGGCCTACTTAGCGCTACCCCTCCCCATGACAAGGGTGAAAAGTTTTGCAAGCACATTGCTACTGCTATCCGCGACTGCCTAGTCTCCGTCAGAGAGCGACAGGTGCTGCAACCAGTACAGGACTTGTTTATTTACAAACATTGCTTTATATTGACAGTGAAATATGATAATAATGGAAATGTGGTATCGAAATCCGTGTTGTACGACATAATCAAGAGAAACTCCATAGCTGAATTAAAGGGACGTAACTTACATCCGAGTCACGAATGCTATCGAGCTGACATAGGCAATAATCAATGAAGGAGGTAGAAAAGATGTACGGATTAATTGATATGCTGGACAATTTCATCATAAATTTAGAAGAAAGTGACTCTCCAAAAAAATCCTAATGAACATCTATACTACCGCCATCTACCAGTAGTCTTTAAAGCACTGTCTAGAAAATATTAAAGAGATAGCTGCAATATAATTATGCGGAATCAATCGGAATATTGCATGGAAGTAATGCGTTCTCCCCCACCTCTCTCTCTCTCTCTCTCTCTCTCTCTCTCTCTCTCTCTCTCTCTCTCTCTCTCTCTCTCTCTCTCTCTCTCTCTCTCTCTCTCTCTCTCTCTCTCTCTCTCTCTCTCTCTCTCTCTCTCTCTCTCTCTCTCTCTCTCTCTCTCTCTCTCTCTCTCTCTCTCTCTCTCTCTCTCTCTCTCTCTCTCTCTCTCTCTCTCTCTCTCTCTCTCTCTCTCTCTCTCTCTCTCTCTCTCTCTCTCCGGAACCCGGATCCTGATGATAATGATGATGATGATGATGATGATGGTGGTGGTGATGATGATGATGATGATTATTATTATTATTATTATTATTATGATGATGATGATGATGATGGTGATGATGATGATGATGATGATGATGATGATGATGATGATGATGATGATGATGATGATGATGATGATGATGATGATGATGATGATGATGATGATGATGATGATGATGATGATGATGATGATGATGATGATGATGATGATGATGATGATGATGATGATGATGATGATGATGATGATGATGATGATGATGATGATGATGATGATGATGATGATGATGATGATGATGATGATGATGATGATGATGATGAAAAGTGAAAACTGGTCGCTGTACAATAGCTATTAAATAGACGGAGGAGTAGGAAGCATCTACTGCTTTGTCTAGATACAAGGCCACAGTGCTGAACGTTGTCATGGAAACAGCGTACTGTTTAAATTCAGTCAAATTTAAATGACAGCAAATTCAGTCATGTGTGTCATTCCTACAGCATCTCCCAGAGCTTATCTCTGGTGGCCTTACTGTATAGTAATCGAGGATGCAGTAAACATACGTCACGTCCGTAGAGCAACTATCACATCCGCAGGCTTGGTATATCAAAGAACGGAATGTGGAAGGGAAAGAAATCAGGAAAAAAATAAACAAATAAAATGCAGTAGACAATTCTGTTCAGTTTCTTTGAAATTTCCTAACCATAAATAGTTTTGAAATTTGAGGAATCATGACAAAAAAATTTCAAATGTCGACACAACTATTTTGTCCAGTGAATGTAGTGCATAGAAAAAAGTATGACTACAATGTTTCACGTAGAAGTCACTCGTTAAGTTATGGGCATTTATATCCATTTTTTACTGTGTTTATGAGATTTTAAGGTAATTGTTTGAACATTTTTATAATACACATAAGATGTTTAAATAGCGGTATAACGCATTAAGAAAATGCAAGCCAGATATCCAAGTCTATCTTCTAATCCCATACATTATCCACTTATTACGTCAGTCAGATGTTGATGATTCCACCAACGATTTAAATCTTTAATTTCATTTGAATACTTTAAGAAGCAATAATATTTTTAGGATTTTTGAACCACATATAACATATGATTTTGAAACAAGTAAAAATATGAGCATATATTAATAAATAATTGATTTAGAAAGTTCAATTAAAATACACAGAGTTCCGATAATGTTTGCTTAGACTGTGCAATATTATTACAACTAAAGGCCGGAGGTATGGGCGCTCGCATGTGATACAAGTTAGAATATGGACGCATGGTATGAATGACGTCAGACGTACAACACGGCCATCAAATGTGCAAACATAGAAAACAACGTAACGCAATATTCTGCGAACTGGTAAAGCATTGCCCTGCAAGTGCATGCAGATGCAAGGTCAAGGTGTAGTATAGCACGATTGTTTTGTTTCCTCTCACAGTGATACGGTTAACATGGTCAGGCTACACCTACCTCCAGTTGTTTACATTGGCGGGCGATGATAGTACAGTTCATGTGCAGTATACTCATGGGAAAATGCACATGGCTCATGTCCTTAATTATTACTGTAAAATCTACATAAAGAGTTGTCAGAATGCCTCTTAATCAAAAAGGTTGTCGTAGGAGTTGGATTGGATTGTGGTACGGAGGGGACTCGGCACGAAGTTCCACTTGATAGTCTATTATACTATGCCCCTAGTGGGGCACCCCCCTGGGAGAAAGAATGAGGCGAGACGGGACGACCGTCCCAAGGAGCCATGACAGTGCAGAGGGCAGGTTTCCTACACTTTATCAGTTGGAAACTCCCCAGCAGGCTAGCATACCTCACCATACCTAGCATAGCTCACCCAACTACGGTCCCGAAACGATCCCAACAGACCGGCTCGTAGACCGGAGAAGGAAGTTTTACTCAGAGCACATCATCCTGCCATGCACCGCCGAGACTCTCGCCGACATTTCTATCCCGAAAGAAACCACCAGATGAGAGATGATATGAAATGATAATGGAGATGAAATGGGAGGACAGGAAATTCGGGGATGTAATTAACCTATCCAGTATTTGTCACCCGCGAAAACCTGCGAAAAGAACCCATGGTTCAGGTAGGTCGGGCATGGGATTCGAGCCCGGGTCTCCCGAATGCAGGCCACAGACGAAACCGCTGAGCCTACCCGCTCGGTTTGTCGTAGCGATTGATACATCTCCTAACTGCGAGTTAATTTAAAATACAAACTTTGTTTACCTTCATAATCCTTTTATGTAAAATAATATAATTGTTTTGCCCTAAAAATATTGTTATTTTACTGTTCTAATAGAGATTCAATTTTTGAAAATGATTTACTTTGGAATGGTGTAAAATTTACTAACTTGAGTGATGGTAATATCAAAATTCGGAATTTTACTCAATTGCTTGTCATCTCGGTTTTACGAGGTGCAAAATTTCTTTAACAAAAGATGTCATCGATACTTATTATTAATTTCCACATGCATTCTGCGAATGATAGCGAATGAAAAGAAAAGTTTTCCATTTCGATAACGGGATCTCTAGGCTTTAAAGTCGTAACGCTATTCCATCGAACAGAGGTACTCATCATCGATTTTTGTTTATTTGTGTTTTGCCTACGGAATTGACTTTCTTATGTTACTCAACAATTCGAACATTTTAAGCTAAAATAAATAGAAACTGGGTGTAGTACTGACACCAATCTTATCTGTTTTCACAATGAGAGCTTAAGGTGATTTCATTTAATAAGAATAGTTGCTACATGTCTCAAATTGCAAGTTGTAAATCACTGAGTTTAAATAACTCAGTTTTCAATTTTTTTTTTTTTTCAGTTTACATTCTCCAACGTTAAGTTCTATCGGAGAATGAATGAAATGGGTGAAATGATACTAAAATGAGCCCAGGGTCCATAGAGCTTGGAGTTACCGGACATTTATCTTTCATGATAGGCGAAAACCCCGTAAAAGGCTTATCCAGATAACTCACCCTGACCAGGATTCGAGCTCGGGACCTCTTTACGGGAGAGGGACATGCTACCACCCAAGCTACAGATTTTTTCTTGTGTGTGTGTGTGTGTGTGTGTGTGTAATTACGTCCTCCAACGTTGAGTCATATCAGACGATGAGTAAAAGGGTGAAATGATGCTCAAATAAGCCCAGGGTCCATAGAGCTTAGTTACCCGACATTCGCCTTTCAGGATAAGGGAAACCCCCGGAAAAAAACCTTATCCAAGTAACTCACCCTGACCGAGATTTAAGCTCGGTACCTCTTGAACGTGAGGCAGACACGATACCATCTACGCTACTGAGGCGGGCACAATTTTTTTTTAATTTACGTCCTCCAACTTTAAATCATATCGGACGATAAATGGAATGGGTGAAATGATGCTCAAATGAGCCCGGGGTCTATAGAGCTTAGAGTTACCCGACATTTGTCTTTCAGGATAAGGGAAAACCCCGGAAAAACCTTATTCAGGTAACTCACCCTGACCGAGATTTTATATAGCTACCCTTATTTACCATTAAGTAATTATAATAAGTAAAAAACAAACAAATTGTAATAGTTTAGAACAGAGGTGGACACAATCAATTTCCCTAAGAGATTTTTGGTACTTGGGATTTATTAATGAAATTTCGGTATTTTACAAACCACTTCTCTCATATATTATTAAAAATGTCCGAGTGCCTTTCTCTCCTTCCTGTAATCAATAGCGAACTACGATAACAACTAAAATGGACTGTTTATGTTTGGTAATACATTGTGCTTGCGTGCTTCAGAGTGCTTTGAGCCCGCCTCTGAGACGCAGGTGGTAACCTGTCTGCCTCACGTTGAGATCCTAAGCTCGAATCTCGGTCAGTGTGAGTTATTATTTGTGCCGTTTTCCCTTATCCAGAAAATGCATCGTCCTATAAGAATGCTTTAAAAAGAAAGAAAGAAAAAACAAAAGAAAAAAGGGTGCTTCGAAAAGCTCCATCATAAACAGTAACAATTAAGATAACCCACTCTTTAAAATTTAGAAATACAGTTCTTGTTATGATGAAAATGAGAAAAAAATAAACATTTGAAAACAGAAACATCGAAAACTTGACAAATATGACCAGCTCTATTTAAATATTTATCTGAAAACGTAAATACACATACAATAAAACCTCATAATCGCGCCCCTTAATTGACTTGGCGTAAAGGTGTAATAATCAGGACAGCGGGATAATCAGCATACATGGGATGTGACATAACAATTTTATCCCTTAAGATTTGGATAAAGTAGTCATGGAAATGAACAATAAGAGATAATCCCTTATGGAAAAATTATTCAGGTGCTGACTGCCATATATTCGTGTTATGAAATGCATTAAATATTGAATTTGCATTTACATCGCTGTCACTAATCGATTTTGATTCGCCACTGATTTGCCGAAACACTATGCCATGTCTTTGGATGGATCTATCAAGCAAACCTTTGGAATCAGAAGAGACTAAGCCCAATTCCCAGAGTAGATAAGGGAATTCCAATATATTTAGAAACCCTTTTGATTTAGTGTGAGGTTTGCATCATACTCGTGCAGAATTGGTAATTTCTCACTTACAGGAAAACATGTACAACTGACTACACACTGCACAAAATTCAAAGAAATACTAAGGAAATAGACTGAAAGCGTAATGTTTTAAAGTGTAAGTTCCTTTAACAGAAAGATACGGATGGTACGGACAGGAAGTGGTTTCCAGGTAAAGCACAGCTCAGTAGTCACACAACCTATTTTCTCATGATACTTTTCAAACATTACACAATTAGCAAATTATGTCCCACTTATATGTATCATACAATACGTGTTTGTATTTATTTCTGATCGGAAATCAGAAGCGGGGTTTGGAAGTGTTAAAGGGGTTAAGATTACACAGCAATGATATGGAACGCCCATTTTACAGATAGAACATTATAAATGCATTGCGTTAAAATCACAGGGTAAACACGGTAGTAGTAGGGGAATACGGGAATTGGCACAGGAATGCCTGTTTTAAAGACCGTTCAATGCATTTTAAATGGGAGAAAAAATTGTTCCAAAAACCCTGACGGATTTTGGAACAGTCGTATCGTTGTTTTTGAAACACCCTATGCTTCAGTAAGGGGCGGAAGTGGTGTTGCGCGGTGGAAAGGGGTCTTAGTGAACCGTTGTGTACGTGTGTGAGCAGGATACGCCCCGATGTTATAGGAAATTAATGCTAATGGCTATTATTGTATGTCGTGACTTTTATATTTTGACTAAGGATGAGCAGGTGTGTGTATACTTTCGTTTTGAGGTCGAGTGACATGTCCGGAGTGTTAAATGAAGCTCCTCTTATCTATCTTGTATACATGTTAAGTTGTACGGTGAGAAAAAGGCTAGCAGGATGATAAATATCGATGTTTTATAACTTTCTGTCGAGGACGGGGCATGGTTATCCTCTAAAATCTCATGTATATAATTAACTTTCGGATACTTGTATGTCATGACTTTTATATTTTGACTAAGGATGAGCAGGTGTGTGTATACTTTCGTTTTTGAGGTCAAGTATATTTCTCTCTGGACATGTCCAGAGTGTTAAATGAAGCTCCTCTTATCTATCTTGTATACATGTTAAGTTGTACGGTGAGAAAAAGGCTAGCAGGATGATAAACATCGATGTTTTATAACTTTCTGTCGAGGACGGGGGCATGGTTATCCTCTAAAATCTCATGTATATAATTAACTTTCGGATGTAAGGAGAAACATTTATGGAAGGGCGGATCTCTCGATCCTAACAATGGGCTGAGAATGTGTCCACTCTTTCGAGTCATGTTTAAAAAAAACAAAATAGAAAAAAAGGGTACATTTCAAGTTAAGGTGCGTTGACCTCCCCTCCGGACATGATTCTTCCTGAGAAAGTTTGTAGGCGTATCCTCTTGAATCTCATGTATATAATTAACTTTCGGCTGTAAGGAAGAACATTATAGAGGGCGTATCCTCCTATCTATACGATGGAATGAGGAAATTATTAAGGCGTTGCATTTTTTAGAGAATGGGGTCCACTATTTCGAACGCCTTTAAAAAAAATTATAAAAAAAAGTAGATTTACAGTTAAAGTGAGTTGCCCCCCCCTCTGCAATCTAGCTGAAGTACCTTGAAGAAGGTAATGTGTATAAGTACAAAAAAGAATTATCCAATAGAAACAGATATGCGTGCGCATAGAGAAACTTTTTCTGTATGGTGGGGGTGGAAGTTCCCGCCTCCATATGGAAAAGACTTTTGAGTATAAAGACGCTGGTCTTAGTACTTTAGACTTTAGTATCAAATTTTGAAATGTAAGAGCAATATTAGGTAGAGACTCTTAAACTATGGGCGGAGTAGTTTCAAGTGTGTCAAGGCTAATTCCGTAGGTAGTGGGGGGATTTTAACTTGTTAAATCCTGTAAATCTGATCTGCGTGTGCGTCTTTCCTGATAATATAAAAGAAGCCTCGACTGAAATGAAACATCTAATTCAACTGTGACCGCAGATATACACGGAAGGAACGAGCAATGGCTGGTAAGTACTTGAATATGTTATGTGTTTGAGAAGTATAATCATTTTGTACGGATATCATCTTTTTTCAATATTATAATAGCGTGCTTTTTTAAAAAACATATACGTTCTGTTTCCCTTCTATATTAGCTTATTCATGCATGTGTTTCGTGAAAAAAAGTGTTAATAATTGAAACTCTTTATCTCGTTTTTTGTAAGTTTAAACGTTTCAATTATGATCGAAATTACCAACTTAGTTTGATCTATATAAATGGAACACTTTCAGTTATTTTTTTTGTCAATCATTGAACGGGAGTCATGTTTAACCACATATATCAGTATTCGAAGTCTTCAAAAATATGTTCTTAATATCTGTAAATTGGACTGTACATAAATATATTCTAGACTAAAAGAGTTTGTTTTAAATCGTTATGTTACAGATCAACTCATGCAAGAATTAAATGAATTGGCGGGAGGATGTAAGATTCTTCCAACAAGAAAGCTGAGGGAAGTGGATCAAAATACGCCATTTCAAATCAAGTCACTGAAAACAGTAGCGACCAAATATGGAGACAGAATCGTCTTAGAGCTAGACGAATTCCAAATATTTCTACCGGAACGCTTTAAGAATATGACTGATGTTCAGAAGAAGACAATAAATGAGGGAGGTGTTCAATTGGTCTATATGGGGCAAGAGGCCCTATCCACGGGATACAAGAGGCACAGGATTACTTTTTTACAAGCAAAGGTATGTGTTATGAAAAGAAGCAGTTTTATATACAACACCTGTAAAAACCATTGTTCAAAAATTTCTAATAATGCATTTTATTATTTCAGACATCTCAGTAAAGTCAGACGGAGGAGTTTCACACAGCGTCACAGCAGTACCATCAAACCGTCAAGGTAAGACATAAATTATAAATCTACTTATTTATTGTTTTTTTTTTAAAAAGTAACGTTATCTTTTTTCGCATTATTACTTTTTTTAAAAAATAAAAGTATCTTGCTTTCATTCAGTCTTATATAAATCATCTTAATACATAGTATATAAAAAACAATAATTTTGTACTTAAAAAAACGCATACAGTTAGAAAAAATAGAAGTCATAATCAACATTACATATAAACATGTTTAAATTTTGATGTCTGTCATGAGCACAATCGTAGAAAAACTTTCCATTGAGATTTATAATTAATATTGGTTATTATTGTTGTTGATGTTATTGTTGTTAAAACATTAGAATGTTTTTCTTATATGTATTTGATAAAACATACAGCATATATAATGTGTGAAGTATAATATTAACTTTACAAAATTTATCTTACCATAAAAAATTATTAAAAAGTTATAATGCATGCATAAGAAACAAGACATTTTACTGCATAATTCGCTTCTCTTTACCTGTTAGGCAGGATAATAAATGTGTTTAAAAAAAGGTCATAATGCATGCATATCATATATATTCAGGCTTAAAAATAAATAAAGACATGTTAATGCATAACACGCTTTTCTTTTCAGATTATAGCGGCTAGTAAGGTCGGAATATACTAATAAGATTTGTATTATTTCAGACAGTGTTACGCAGGCTCCTGTTATATCTGGAACGAAGAGAAAATCCTTGGAAACCGATGGGACCTCTGCAAAGATATCTAAAATGGAATCGGTGAGTGAGCAGAGAAAAAAGGATTTGACATGTAACATTATAGAATCAGCATTTAAAAATCGCATTTACACAAGTCAGATAAACAATACATTGAATATGATAGATCCCGAGTTATTTTTGAATGAATGTAAGGCTCTAGTTACCAATGAAATTAGGAATAATCTGACACGATACACTTCGGGAATAAAATTTTGTGGTACGTTAGTATGCCAGTATATAATACAGACTCCTGATGATGAAAAAATTGAATCATTTAATTTTCATAGCAAAATGGAAGCTATATTAAAGAGTACAGATACTACTGAATGGTATGAGAGTAAACTTAAAGAACCTATTCTTTCAAGTATCGATACATTCGAATCAAAAAGTAGTTCCAAATCTCTATATCAGATAAGCTCGTTAGTGCTAAATGCCTGTCAATATGATCCTTTAAATGCAGGATGTTATACAAAGCTTCCGGAATACATAAAGAACAAAAAGGCGGTAACTAATATAAAAAATGAAGATAACAAATGTTTCGGCTATTGTCTGCTTGCATCTAAATATCCTGCAAAGACTAATAAACATAGAGTTAGATCTTACTCTAAGTATAACATGTTTAAAGAATTCGATTTCAGTGGAATAACATTTCCTGTATCTCTTGATGATATTGAAAAATTCGAAAAGCAGAATCAAAATATATCTATTACAGTATACGGCCTAGACGACCATTCAATAACTTTGCTCTATCATACCAGAGAAATAAAAAAACATCATGTAAACCTGTTAAGAATAGGCAATGATAGCAAATCACACTATTGTTTAATAAATGATATATCCCGACTGTTGTCTAAACAGATAAATAAAAGCAAACGTAAGATGTGTATATGTGAAAGCTGTTTGAGGAATTTTTCAAATGAGACAAATTTAGCCAAACATAAACTTAAATGCGAGAAATCTCAAGTTTTAACTATGCCTGAAATAGGTGTAAATGATAAAATTGAATTCAATGCATATTCCAAGTGTACAGCGGTTCCATTCGTCATTTACGCTGATATCGAATCGATACTTAAAAAGGTTCACTCATGTCAGCCATCTGATGACAGTAGTTGGACAAGAACGCTGCAGAGACATGAAGCGATTTCAATATCGCTAAAATTAGTATGCGAGTATGATGATTCCTTATCAAAATTCAAAATTTTTAGAGGCCCCAATGCGATTCAAGATTTTTTCAAGGAACTTACTGTAATTGCCGATGATGTCATGGAGGTATATTCACATAAAAAAGAACTGAATATGTCCGATGAGGATGAAACCAATTTTCAAAATGCAAATCAGTGTTACCTATGTAAACATGACTTTGAGACTAATGTGACAAAAGTCAGAGATCACTGTCACATTTCGGGTAAATATTTAGGTGCAGCTCACAATTCTTGTAACTTGAACAGAAAACTACCAAACTTCATTCCAATTATTTTTCATTGTCTATCAAATTATGATGCTCATTTTCTTGTAAAAAATCTAGCTTACGATCAAGAGCCTATAACATGCATCTCGCAGACATCTGAGAACTATCTTTCGTTCAGTAAGAGATATACCTCAGGTGGGAAAACCATATATTTCAGATTTCTTGACAGTTATAGATTCTTAGATGATAAATTGAGCAGCTTAGCTGACATGCTAAACCCCGAGAACTTTAAAATTATTAATGAAGAATACAAAAATCCTATACATCGAGAGTTGATGACGCGGAAGGGTATTTTTCCATACACTTATCTAGATTGTATAGAGAAATTGGATGAAAATGCATTACCGGATGAAATATTCTTTGACGACATAAGTCATGAAGATTACTTGCACGCTCAAACAGTATGGAGAACATTCAATATCCAAACTTTAGGAGAATATAGTCATTTATATCTTAAAACTGACACGTTATTGCTCGCAGACATTTTTCAACAATTCAGAGCGTTATGTCTAAATTTATACGAGCTGGACCCTTGTCAATATTATACCATACCAGGATTGGCATTCGATGCGATGCTTAAGACGACAGGCATTCAAATATCACTAATTACCGATAGAGAGATGATGGAATTTTTCGAATCTGGCATAAGGGGGGGATTATGTACAGTGTCTAAACGTTACTCCAAGGCAAATAACAAGTATATGACTAATTATAATGAGTCTTTACCGTCTAAATACTTATTTTATACAGATTGTAATTCGCTTTATGGTTCTGTAATGGGGCATGAAAATATCCCTTATGGTGAACTTAAATGGTTAACTGAGGTAGAAATTAACGAGATCGATTTCTTAAAAATACCGGAAGACGCTGAAATAGGATATGTATTAGAGGTCGATCTGGAATATCCTAAAGAAATTCACGATGCACATAACGATCTACCACTATGTCCGAGGAGTGAGATTCCTCCCAATGATAAACATAAAAAGTTGCTAGCTACACTGTCGGATAAAGAGAAATACATTATACATTACCGCAATCTGCAACAGTGCATACAGTTGGGTTTGAAATTGAAATGCATACATAGAGCGGTAGCTTATAAGCAATCACATTGGTTGAAAAAGTATATTGATCTAAATGCTAAAAAACGAGCCGAGGAAAAGTCTAAATTTGGTCAGAATCTATGGAAAAAAATGAGCAATTGTGTTTATGGAAAATTTATGGAGAATGTCCGTTCTTATAAGGACTTCAAGCTCGTTACGAGCTGGAAACAGGCGAGAAAGCTCATATCGCGCCAAACATTTCAACGTTATATAATTTTTGATGAAAATCTTGTCGGAATCGAGTTATTAAGAGAGGAAATTCATATGTGTAAGCCTATATACATCGGTCAGGCGATTCTTGACTTATCCAAATTTATCATGTATGACTTTTATTATAACGTTCTGAAAAAGAACTTAAATGATTTAACTTTGAATTATATGGACACAGATGCATTTCTTTTTGAAACAAGTACTGATATCTATGAATTTATCAAAACTCACATACAGTATTTTGATACATCAAATTACCCGTCGGATAACGTATATGCAATACCTTTGGTAAACAAAAAAGTGCCCGGACTTTTTAAGGATGAACTCTCCGGTAGAGTCATGGCTGAATATGCAGGATTACGGTCTAAATTGTATGCTTTTCGTTATGACGGTCAGCTTGTTAAAAAATCAAAAGGAATTTCAAAAATGGGAATGCGCTCAATCACATTTGAAGATTATTTGTCATGCCTGCACGACATGAATGCAACACATTTCTCTAAACAAGTGTCTTTCAGGAGTTATAAACATGACGTTCACACGGTAGAAATGAATAAAGTGGCTCTGAGAGGCTTAGACACGAAGCGTTATATGCTCAAACAATCTCATTCCACTTTAGCTTGGAATCATTATTCAATTGACACGAATACCTTTTCCTCTGAGCATGACTGAGAGTATTAAGTTAAAAAAAGAAATAAAAGAAACAAGATATTTAATGTAAAAAAAGGGGGGATTATTTTTGAAAAAATGTTTATAACCATTGAAATTAAAAGGGAGATTATTTTTGAAAAAATGTTTATAACCATTGAAATTTTTGTGCAGCTTAAATATACATTGTCATGTTGAGGGGAGAGAGGGAAATATTTACTCTTAAGTGAAAGATGCCGACATAGTCAGGGGAATAAATGTGTGTTACATGCTTAAACAATTTCATTTAACTTTATTAAAATCCTTTTTCATCTGCTCATGACTGAGATATTGTAATGTACCTGTATGTGTGAGCCTGTGTGAATTTGTAAAAAAAAATTGTGCACATTCAGTGAAAAATTGAATTTTTTGTAAAAAAACTTAAATAAGTGTAGCTTTTTATGCATCAAACAAAAGATGCTAGAGGGGAGGGTGGATTTAAAATAAAGAAAGAAATATTTTCTCTGTTCTTTTCACATTTAACGCATGGATGTTGCATGTCATAGTTATGTTTTCAAGATTTGATGCCATGCTAAAAGTGAAAACAGTTTTGAACACTGAGAAGCCGTGTTCCCCATAGTTAAAAGTCTCTGCCTAATAAGGGCTCTTACATGTCAGAATTTTATACTCAAAAAAACATTTATAAGTACTTTCGTTTATATACATTATATCTTGTAACAGTATAAAACTTTAGATTAATGTTTTTATGTGGCTGTGGGATGTATAGCAATACATGATGATTGTAATTAATATTTCACGATGTGATTGATGTTGGATGGGAATATGGATAAAATTTGATGCCATTGATGCAAAGATTTGATGCCATGCTAAAAGTGAAACAGTTTTGAACACTGAGAAGCTGTGTTCCCCATAGTTAAAAGTCTCTGCCTAATATGGGGCTCTTACATGTCTGAATTTGATACTCAAAAAAAACATTTATAAGTACTTTCGTTTTGTATACATTAGATTAATGTTTTTATGTGGCTGAGGGATGTATATCAATACATGGTGATTGTAATTAATATTTCACGATGTGATCGATGGTGGATGGGAATATGGATAAAAATAACATGATGGTTGGGAATGTGGGGGGGTAACAAAAATAATAAAACTGAGGTTTATTTGAATAACGTTTCTTTTTATTTCATCCCAAAGATCAAATATACAAACATATCCCGAAATCCTTCATTTTTTTCACAGCTTTTTTTATTGCAGCTACACTACAGCATCGTGTTCTATCCACTCAGCTTTAGGAAAACCTAACCACTTAACAAGTAACTTATTCCCACGTCGGCGCACGACTTTTTCAATCAGATAGGTATCAGGGTACTGAGTTTTTAATAATTCATGACCATAAACTCCTCCCTGTATTTCCACTCCATCACTGTCCTGAAGAACATAAGTAACCGGAATTGTATTCCTTATCCTAATAATACGAAATATTTCAGTGCTCCAATTGGGTGTGTACCCTTTCTCCAGTAAGCCCTTATGTCTAGATATTCTGACATAATCTCCGATGTTGAATTTCTTGGCATTCCGCTTCTCTTTACCGAAATTGTCACGACGATACACGGTGAGGAGCAGATCATTGTTGCTGACGTCGACAGGTCGCATTCTGATCGTCGAGTGGTAAGTATTGTTGTAGGTATTTATGATTTCCGGTAGGAGATCAAGCCATTTATGAGAACCTCTAGCCAAAAATTCTCTATGCATCATACCTTTAAGTGTTCGTATTAAACGCTCGACAGCAGCAGCCTTTATGACGCTGAATGTACTATAATGATTAATTCTATGTTTAGCCATTAATTGCCTGAAGTGTCTATTGTAAAATTCTTTGCCATTATCCGATTGGATATTCTTTGGTGCCGAATCCAATTGAGCTAATATATTACTCATTGCTTTTGTAACATTAATCCCACTCTTGTCCTTCAGAGGTCTTGCATAAGCCATTTTTGAATAAAAATTAATGGCAATAAGAATGTACTTATAGTTCCTATTTTCTTTTGCATATGGAATCATTTCTATAAGATCTATTTGCAATAAGTCATTAAGACCTTTACTAATTATTTTTCTGCGAAGGAACCTCCGTCTGGCAGGGGAATGTAACTCGCCAGCGATGTTTCGTCTGATCATGCTATTACCTTTGTGGTTTTCAATTCCGTGACGATCTCTTGAATTTCAGATGAGTGATTTAAATTTCCAGCCTGCTGCGATGCGATAAGTAATTTGAGTCTATTGACCAGAATGTTAGGGTCAGACCAGTACACATAATCCAGACCCCTATCGGGCACGTGTTCCTTCCATTTGAGACCCGATCCAGTCCTACTAGCAATTAGACCTCGTATTATATTTTTATATTTATATCCCTTGCTCGACCTCAGTCGACCGCTTCTGTTGTATCCCTGTCTGTGAACTAGAGTTTTTTTCAAAATCTCTGAATATGTATCCAGATCATCTTCAGTATACGCTGAACTTCGAGGTACTCGCTTGAATAACAACTCGTACAGCCCGGGGCTAGCCTTATAGGTCTCTTCTCCTATTTGAATAGTGTCGTCTACAAATATGATTCTTTTATTACCTAACTTATAATCAGCATCTTCATAGCGTACACCATAGGTGGCATCCATATCGCTAGCGCTAGCTGTACGAACCTTCTGCAAATACTTTGAGAGATCGTCATCGTCATAATCATCATTTTCTTCTTCTTCTTCTTCTTCTTCTTCTTCTTTAGGATTTTGCTTCTCCTGATTCTTGATTATATTATTTAGAGGATCGGTTACAGGCTGTAGCACCTCGGACATTATACGTTGAGTTTCGAACTTGAGACCCTTTAGGGAACGTAACTTTTCCCTTATTGCCTTACTGTGTCGGGCGATGGATTGTTTGAGTCTGATACCTTCAGCATCCATCTTTATATTGAATGAATATTTAAATATGTGATGTCAATTTATAGGAAATTTTCAGCTCAATACTTAGAATATGCCCATCTTTTGTACGATTGGGTGGAGCGGTGAAGGTTAATTTATCACCTATCTGAATGGGTGCTGGATAACTTTCAATAATTTCATCGTTTATTGAAAAAATCGTATCTGATCTCGTATAGGGATGGGGTGGAGATATCATACTGCAGTCGATCACCTCTCCATTTACAGAAGACTTGTAGTATTCAAGTCCTGATGTTAAGGTGTATCTTTGCGAACTTCCTCTGTATGGTTTCGTTTGCAGTTTAATAATGAGCTGTCCCCTCATTTGGTCTAAAATAGCATTTATAACATTCACTTGCGATTTAAGCACACTGACACTATCCATTGTTGAGGTTATGTATTTATCCAGGGAGGACTGACGATTTACTAGAGGCTCGATATTTTTGTCTACTGCCGAAGCAATATCATTAACCATGGAAGATAGAGCTCTGTTTAATGCATGCTGTGATTCATTTTGTTTCTTTACAACAAATTGTTTAACAAATTTTTTGGTTGCTGCGTCGCTATCGTCCACAGGATCGGCTACCTCCCTGATTCGTTTCTTTTGAAAAGAAACATTACCGCTCGAATCCTGAATGGGCGTTCTTGCATGTATATAATCTAGCATGTATTTTTTATTTGGAACATCGTCGTCGTCAATTGGAGGCAGTAGTACCTTCATTCTTATCGTGTCCAGAATAACATTGTTTTCGGCATCACGTTTGAATGCATATTTACTTAGAAATTGCATTAGGTTTTCATATTGTGCATCGAGTGAGGTTTGCACATGGTTCCTAAGCATAGCTTCAAAGTCACCCATGCGCTGATATGAAGTCTTTTCGGCGAAAGTTTGCATCCGAGTTTCAATGACAGCCGTAAGCGTATCCACATAGTGTTTAGTCGTTGCATCAGCGGCTTCTTCAGGATCCTGGATGTTGCACAATCGTTTCTTACTGAACTGATAGTTTCCCGAGCCATCTCGACTTATGATATAGCGGTTAAGCACACCCCTAGAGGGTATGATTCTCCTAGATCCGAATCTATCGATACTCATAGCTGGAATGAATGATGATGCTTATTTATTCACTCTGATAAAGACGTCAAAACCGTGTCGGTATCGTCCTTCATTCAAAGGAAATTCAGGTACTATAACAACGAAAGGTCTCGTGTTCGATCCCTGATTACTCTCCCACACTTGCTTACACAGCTCTTTAAATTCTGTATAATTCATATCAGTATTTACGTAATCATCATATATATGCTTTAAGTTGAGATTGTCCTGTCTGAAGAGTACTATCATATTTGCATTATCCCTAATTAAGTGTTTGGGTACTTTTGCATATGACTGTGCCAGGTATACTGCATCGACGTTACGATGTCTACCCATGCTGTAATACGATGCTATCTTGCCCTGTTTCTCATTGATGACATCATCGAATACAAATATCGAATTTTCCTTAGCGTCAGAGGTCGGGAGCACTTTTTCGCCGTCCTCAAAAGTATATACTCCTATATCGGGTATGGTTTTCAGTACTTTGAGCAGATATTGATATTTCGATTGATGTAACGATTTCGAGTAAATGTAGAGATTTTCAAACCTTAGACCATTCTCGTGGATTAACAGATTGAGTAGTACGTTCGTCTTCCCGGCATTGGAGCTTCCCAGTATGAGAGCTCTGACGTTGCTCGGGAAGAGAGATCCATGTCTTCCGACGCGGATGTCATCGTCAAAATCCAGGACTTGTATAGGCAGCGAACACTTTTGCTTCACTACTTCCATCTTGCAACTAAGGTTATAAGCCATATCTATTGATTTTTATTTCATAGTATACGATGAACTCTGGACGAGTTCGGAAGTCTAGCAAAAAAGGTTCTGGAATAATTAATTCATTAATTAACTCTCTTCCTTTTGAGGCTCATTTGCCAGGGTACAGATTCTGCGGTCCTGGAACAAAACTACAAAAGCGTTTACAACAAGGCGTCGAACCCCTTAACGGACTGGACACCGCCTGCCGCGAGCACGACTTGGCCTACGCTACACATCGGGACACCGGTTCGAGACATTCGGCTGATAAGGTTCTTATAGAGAAAGCTTGGAAGCGCGCACATTCCGCTGACGCTTCTTTGGGCGAAAAGCTTGCTGCTCGATTTGTAACCGCCATCATGAAGGGAAAGCTAGCCTTAGGTGCAGGTTTGCGTAAGCGTCAAAAGAGGACACTGCCGCCAGCCGCTAGGGGAGGGTTTTTACCCTTAATCCCACTGCTGGCTGCCTTGGGTGCAGCGGGTAGCCTGGCCGGGGGTGCTGCTCAGATCGCTACATCTGTGAATAAGAAACGCGCTGCAGATAAGCAGCTGAACGAGATGATTCGTCACCATCAGCAGATGGAGGCTTCAGCAAAGGGTAGAGGTCTTAAGCACGGACGCAGGCAACTGAAGAAGAAGAAGAAGAGGATGGGTAAAGGACTCTACTTGCGTCCAAAAAACTCGGGGCGAGGCCTGTACATATCCCGGAAAAAGCGTTAAGCGGAGCAGAGATTGAAGCCTATGCTAAACGTCTACGTATTCCCAACTTTAGAGGCGTGTACATGCTAGATAAACTACCTGCTATACCTAGACATACAGAGAGGATTGTCATTAACTTGGACACTTCGTATAATCCTGGAACTCACTGGGTTGCCATACGCAAGGATGGAAATTTAGCATTTTATTTTGATAGTTTCGGCAATCTGAAGCCTCCGGCGGAGATTGAGTCATATCTCGCAGGAGTCAGAATCATGTATAACAGACAAAGGTATCAAGATTTCGATTCTGTAATTTGTGGTCACTTGTGCTTGCAGTTTCTCTCATAAAACGCTTTAGCTACAGTGTTTGCATGGTCAAAATGAGTTATACTATCACTGTGAGCGGTTCTGATTCCAGCCTCTCTACTTTTCTAAATCCGCCACTCCATCTAGATCCTGATGGTGTTTATGAGATTGCTCTTTTGAATTTTGAGACATTTTACTCGATACCAAATATTGATCAGAGTAATAACCGTTTTCATTTCGTTCGCGATGGAAGGCTGGAGACCATAGTGATTCCACCTGGCACGTACGAACTGGATGATATAAACAGTTTACTCAAGGAAAGGCTGGAGGTCGGCGATGACTTCATTCTACGCCCCAACAATAACACTATGAAAGCAGAGATTCGATGCCCTTACGCTATCGATTTTACTCAAGAGAAATCGATCGGTTCTATTCTCGGTTTCACCGGGGGACGAATGGTGGAGCCTCATATTCTGACAGAGTCTGATGAACTGGTGAACATCTTTAAGGTTAGCATAATACGCATCGAGTGTAGCCTTGCAAGCGGTTCCTTCATCGACGGCAAAAGCGGTCACTCTCTTTACGAATTCTTCCCATCTGTCCCCCCAGGCTACCACATCTCGCAGGAACCATCCAATCCTATATATCTACCAATCATTGATACAAATCTCATTGATCATCTCAACATTCGAGTGGTAGATCAGAACGGTGATACCCTCGACTTTAGAAACGAGACTATTACCGTGAGACTACACATAAGACGAAATGGGACTAAATTTTAAGAGATCTTGCTATAATAAAAAGCTTATCTCGAGGATGAAGCCTACTCGCTCTTCAGCACGCAAACTGCTAACATCATCTAATCGGAAGTTCCTCGAGAGGTTAGGCTTCAAGGTTCTGTAATGGATGTTTTAGATGTGACGGGAGTTCCAGCATTTGACGATAAGATTAGTAAAGAGGAGGAACACATATTCTTACCTTACAACACATCAGCCCTTGAAGCGAATGATGAAATTAGAATACCTTGCCAAGCTGAAGATTTGTACACGCTTCCTAGCAGAAGTTATTTGTACATAGAGGGAACTCTTGCTAAGCCTGAAGGAGGACCCTCTTCTTCAAAGCTGAGCAACAATGCCATGGCGTTTCTGTTTGATGAAATTCGATTGGATATGAATGGTACTACTATTGATAGAACTAGAAATCCTGGCATTTCTTCAACCATGCGCAACTATGCAGCTCTCAACATTCTGGATTCCAATCGTTTGCAGAACGCAGGATGGACCCATCCTGGAGACGATGTTGACATCGTGAACGCATCGAATGGTATCTTCAACGCTATCGTCCCTCTTTCGATGCTCTTGGGTTTTGCCGATGATCACAGGGAAGTCATACTTAATAGCAAGTTTGAACTTGTTCTCATTAGATCGAAAAATTCTAATAATTGTATAGTGGGCAATGAACCGACTGTTATTAAACTAACCAGGATCGAATGGAGGATGCCAGTGCTGCGACTTTCCGATGCCGAGAGAGTGGAGAAACTTAAACTCGTCAAGTCGGATCAGCCTCTACACGTGGCCTTTCGAACGATGGACCTTCATACTCAACCTGCAGTACCACAGACTAAAGCTTTCACTTGGAACGTTGCAACAACAACAAAGCTTGAGAAACCTCGATTTGTCATAATTGGTGCACAAATCGACAGATTAAATTACCTCGCTAAAGATAGCTCTCTCTTTGATCATTGTAATATCACAAACCTGAAACTTTATCTCAACAGTGAATGTTATCCCTATCATGACATGAATTTGGATTTCGCAAATTCAAAGTTTGCTTCTCTATATGATCAGTATTCTAAATTTCAATACTCTTACTACGGTAAGGAGAATTATCCCCTTTTGAAGAGAAGTGACTTTCTGAAATATGCACCGCTATTTGTTATTGACTGCTCTCACCAAGCTGAGGAGACAGTTACTGGAGCAGTTAACATCAGACTAGAAGTTCAAGCATCAGCAAACTTTCCTCCACAAACATCATTTTTTTGTTTAATTATTCATGACAAATTGTTCACTTACAAACCTCTAACTCATGTTGTTCAATCTATCATATAGGAAAAATGTTTTATTTTCTTTCTTTGACTGTCAATAAAAAATACATTACCAATTATATGATCTTTTTATTGATTTTAGCATACATCTCCTTAACCTTTTTCCTGATACTCCTACCTGAAATGTCATATGAACAGCCTGATTTATGAGCTTCATGCAATTGAAATAAATGTCTTTCAATGTATGGAATTAGTCTCTTGAGTCCAACTATTGCAGCTATGTCTAGATTTATAATATTTTCGTTTAGACAAGTGTTTCTCAAAACTATTTCACTGATTTTATTCATATGCAATATTATATTATAACCATATATTATATTTTCACTGTATGAAACACTTGGGAGCTTACCGTGTCTAAGATATGTTTCAATCACTGACATATTTTCAAGTATTATCACCCAGTCTTCTTTTGTTATGTATACGAATGTCTCGTCAGCTGCTATGATGTATAGGGTGGGGAGTTCGTAGTGGAGCCCTACATTCACATGACAGTTCACACTGATGGAGATGTTGTCAAGCATATACACGCTATTTGGATTCATCTTTCAAGGGCTTTTCTGGAATGGGATCGAAGATAAGTACTATAATATTATCCAGAGCAGCGTCGTTCACCTTCTTCTTGCTGACGATCTTCGGTTTGCTCCTCTTCTTATCAGGCTTCTTATCGGACCTGGAGACAAATGTACAGACGATTAAAAATGAAAAATAAAACATAGCTTGCTCTTTTGCCACTATGTCTGTCTTGTTTATTTGTACTAACCTGCATTCTTCTTCTTCTTCTTCTTCTACACATTCTTTCTCGTCCATGGGCTGCACGGTTCTTTCAGGCACAGGCTTCGAACGATCCACATCCTGATAGGGTGGCACATCCTCACCTTCATACATTCTGCAATTACACAGTTTGTATTGTTTTAGTTCTGACACCTCATATAGTAATATCAGTCAAAAATATATTTTTTGCATTATCTTACTTACCCCTTTAACTTATGGTACACATCGCAGTATTCTCCACAACGAAAGAATGTGGTCATTTGATCATGTTGTGCAGGTTCCTTGCAGATGATGCTATGCGTATCACCATTACAATGTTCCTCGTGCTTTTCCAGACAGTGTTGCTTCATCTTCTCGTAATCGGCAAGATTCACCCAGCATGCATTGTCGCTCTCGATAGCACTTTTGATTATTTCACTGTTCATCTTGACGGCTCACAAGTAACTGTGCACACAATTCGATCATACTCTCACCCATCAGACGTGGCTGGGTAGGAGACGATTTAAACATGTTCAGTCTTGCATCAAGGTAGGGATGGTGGGGAGGAGGACGTTCTCTGTACACGTGTATAACTTGATGACCTCCTTTTTGTTGACCTTTTTTCGGTCACGTATTGCTCATAAGCTATAAGAGCAATTTGGATGGAATGGGACAATGATTTGAACATGTTGATTCTTGCACCAGGGGAACGACAGCTTGTGGGGGGAGGGCGATCTTAGTTTTTTTTTTTTTTTTCTTTTTCAAGCGAGGATTGTACATGAAGCATATCTTTTCAACTGACATCTCTCATGATCATACACACATGCATACGACTTCCTAAGAGATGATGATAATTCTTATTTTTTAACATATTTATGTCATTCCTTACCCACATAAACCGATTTACACACTCCAGCATTGCAATGATTTTCATACAGATTAGCACAATTCTCTTCATTCACATTTCCAAACTTTCCGATCCCCGAAAAAACATATCGTCCCGCCTACTCTAGCATAGGGTTTTTTTCTACTCAAAAAAAAAAAAAAAAAAAAACAGCAACAACGATTCGACGGTTCCAAAATCCACCCAAGGGATTCTGAAACAATGTTTCAGGCATCTGCGCATCGCTGTGCTGCCTTCCTCTCGTATAGGGCGTTTCAAAAACAACGATACGACTGTTCCAAAATCCGTCAGGTTTTTGGAACAATTTTTTCTCCCATTTAAAATGCATTGAACGGTCTTTAAAACAAGCATTCCTGTGCCAATTCCCGTATTCCCCTACTACTCACGGTGTTTAGCTGAATATGTTAATGTGAGCTAAATAAATAATCAAGAGTAAATGTTAGTATACCTTGCTTAATTTAATTCGCAAATGTTTAAATTGTTTTTATTGAGTAACATTTTTGTTTATACCAAACTTCTTTGTTACTGAATAATGCTTATCTTGAGAAATTGTCATCAATCACCATCATTTATATTCAGTCCATCGGGACGATGTCTTCTTATCATGGATTGCTGTACCTGCATTTCTTGATTCTTGTTTTACAAGCTTTTCAAGCTTCAAGGACAGGACACTACACTACCAGGCTACTCACACGCCTTCCTGCGTGTTCGCACAGTTTACCAACACTTGCACCAAAAATTATTAATGAATACAATTGAAACGAACAATGAAAATAGGAATAAAATTTAATATCAAAAGTTAAATAAAGGTCTTCGTACATGATGTGCATTTGCTGTTCTGTCATTTTCAATGCCAACTACATTCAAAGCATCACAATGCAAGGTTGCCTCTATCTTGTATTGGCACCTATGTTAGCAGACATTTCAGTGTGAATCGCAATTGCCATAGCCACGGCTGTGGCCACGGCCTTGACCTTTAAGCACAATGAACATAGAGATTTGTTTTGTAACTTAATAATTTTGAAATTACACACAAAATTGTGTTTTTATTAATTCATTTCCTTTGTATGCATCAACCTATTATTTTACGAGGAAACTCACATTTATCTAACTGAAGTCTTTCTTCCGGATTTTCCTGTGAGGAAACTAAACATTTATCTCAGTAATGCAACTAACTCCATCCAGTGAGTACAGTTTTATTCTTCAAAATGCAGGACTTTGGTAACTATTGTTGTATTCATTATAGGAATTTCAATTTTCTAATTTCTAGAATCCGTACACAATGGCGGTAAGCAAAGCAGCTACAGCTAGTGTGTCAATTACCTACTGGTTCATTGGTGGTGGAATGTGTGAGATAACTTAAGCAAATGTTTAGCTTTATAGACGTCACACTGTTGTACTATCCGGAATAATAATGTTTAAGGAAACTGAAAATTGCATAATTATAAAAGAATATTATTTTTTATATTAGTAATCATCAAAATGGTAGCTTTAAATTGGGTTATACAGTTTATTTTAAAATATTTTAAAGTTATTTTAAGGGAAAAAATATGAAAAGAAAATGCTGGAGTTCAAAAAGGCTTCTTTAACTGAAAGGTCGGTCAGGGTGCCTTAGGCGATTAAGCACTGACATTAATTTCAAGATCGCAGGTTCAAATCAGTGCCAGACATTGGTTTTTAAGTGTGCTTAAAAATGACGTCCCATGTCTGAATATTTGCTGGTATATAAAATAACGTAACTCCTGCGGGACGAAATTCCGGCACCTTGGCGGCGGTGATATGATCCTGGCAACTGAAAACGTTATTAACAAAGAAAATATTTTCTAACTTTAATAAAAAGCGGTACGTTTTATGTCAGAGGGACTTATCCCCCTTTTTATATTGGTAATGGAAGATTAAGTTAGAATGTCTGGGATTTGTACAAAACCTGGAATGTGTTAGATGTTCAGTGAACTGCAAGTAAAAGATACCTTGAAAGTAACTGTTTCCTCTACAAATGCTCCATTTTATCACGAAATGTTTAACTTACAATCATTAAACTTGCTGCGTAAATTATGCGTATAATGGTGCAACTCTCAACACAAAATGTGTTTTATAACTTTAATTAAAATAATTTTATTACTGGAGGTTTCAATAAAATATTGCGTATTAAAACGTTAACAGAGAATTAAAACGTTATGCTATAAATGTTAACGCAACAGTACTTATGTGACTATTTCATGACGAAGGTTTTATGAAACAATTTCAACAGGTTGTACCAATAGATATTGAGAGAGTTGGACATTAAGATTCTCGTTTTTAACGTTGGTTCTCTTAAATAAGCTGATCACTTTTTCAATACATTTGAACATTATACTAGGAATAATACTAAATTACATATACTAAATTACATATACTGGGATCAAGATCAAATAAAAAACTTAACTCAGTACTTCATAAAGGGGTTCACATGTATAACTTAATCTTAAAGAAAATAAAAAACAATGATAAGAAAAGATTCAGAAGAGATGTGATATCATTTTTAATAAATCAGTGCTTCTATAGTACTCAAGAGTTCTTTGAATATTTTACACACCAGATTAAGTAGAGTAAATGATTACATGAGAATAATTTTATGATACTAATGGTTGACAATTCATGTAAGTTTTCTGTATTTGTTGACATTGATACAATTTAATCTGATTATTGCATGCAGAATTAATTCTGTATTTTCTGAATTTCTAGTTTGTATTGTTTGTACTGTATCTTGAAAAAGCAAATATTTCTGTACATAAATTAAATGCTAAATAAATAAATAATATAAATACGAAACATTGCTGAACGTTGTCAATATTTAAAAGAAATAAATGTGCAAATATAAAACTGGATTACATTATTCTAGTGGCAGTTTGTTATAGAAAATTGTCAGCTTTTTACCAAATACTTTTCACAGTGTTCGTTGCACACACTGAGTGTTGCACCACACACACACGCGCGCGCAGAGTCTTCATCCGGCTTGTGCAATATCTCTCTCTCCCCATACATATTGTGTTATTGCCGTGTGAGATCATAGTTTGTTGATTTTCGTTCTTCCATCATTATGGTATCGATTGAGTAGAAGCTGTTTGGATAGAGTTGTACTTTTAGTATTTCGCGTGTGCTAGGCTTCGATGTTTGGAAATAATATTTGCATTTGCATTCTGAGGATAGTTCCTTTCGTTAAGTCCTATGCTAGTCAGTATATTGAAGGCGCAGTCTTCCCCATACCCAGGATTCGTTTCATACATATGCCGGGCTTCACTTTCTCTAACGTTGGTCGTTGGCCTTTAGGTTGTGCCAGATTATGTGGATTCCATAAGTTGCTATTGGGGCTATGACAGTTTTAAATAGAATCATTGCCATTTTCATTGAGAGGCTTTGCTCTTTTATTGAGAACTGGATACTGAAAATGGTTTTGAATTATACTCGTGTCGTTATACACAACAGAGTTGGTTACAACGTTAGCCATTAGTAAACAACTCATTCACATTGTTATTGCCATCGACATTTTCATCATGCTTATAAGATGCTTCGTCATTTTATGGCTATTCATACATGTCAGGTAAATAAGCTCTATTGGACCGACTCATTTAAGCTTCATTTCACTCATTTCATTCATCGTCCGATATGAATTAACGTGGAGGGCGTTAATTAAAACAGGACACAATTAGCGAAAATAATAATAATAATAATAATAATAATAATAATAATAATAATAATAATAATAATAATAATAATAATAATAATAATAATAATAATAATAATAATAATAATAATAATAATAATAATAATAATAATAATAATAATAATAATAATAATAATAATAATAATAATAATAATAATAATAATAATAATAATAATAATAATAATAATAATAATAATAATAATAATAATAATAATAATAATAATAATAATAATAATAATAATAATAATAATAATAATAATAATAATAATAATAATAATAATAATAATAATAATAATAATAATAATAATAATAATAATAATAATAATAATAATAATAATAATAATAATAATAATAATAATAATAATAATAATAATAATAATAATAATAATAATAATAATAATAATAATAATAATAATAATAATAATAATAATAATAATAATAATAATAATAATAATAATAATAATAATAATAATAATAATAATAATAATAATAATAATAATAATAATAATAATAATAATAATAATAATAATAATAATAATAATAATAATAATAATAATAATAATAATAATAATAATAATAATAATAATAATAATAATAATAATAATAATAATAATAATAATAATAATAATAATAATAATAATAATATAATTCTGTCCTACTACCAACAGGCAAAATTGTGCGATCGTTCCTGTCGCAACAGTGAAGAGCTTAAGATCAGTTCAACTCAATTTAATTTATTTTATTGCCATTAAGCTACAGCAATAGGCAAAGTCAAAGTAAATCAAATATACAAAAATCAAGATAAATGTCATATCAGATAATATAAACCAAATATACAAAAATCAAGATAAAAATTTCATGTCATGAGACAGTTATTTGGCTACTTTGGTAATTCAATTTATTTTATTTTATTGCAATTAAGCTACAGCAATAGGCAAAGTCAAAGCAAGTCAAATATACAAAAATCAAGAATTAATGTCATATAAAATATAAATCATGAAAGGGTAGAGCCAGACTAAAAAATTCAATGCTATAGCCGGGATTTGAAACACGGATCTTTGGTTTCCGTCCAGCCGCTCTAACCATTTGAGCTACTATGGCCAACGTGCCAACATGACATTAAATTCTCCAACTGAAGATCCGTGGTTCAAATCCCGGCTATGGCATTGAATTTTTCAGTCTGGCTCTACCCTTTCATAGTGCGTCCTACACACGGCTAGTGTGAAAGAACAATTAATTCCCATTAATTGTACCTAATATTGGTCCGAACTATAAAGCCCGGACCTTAAAGTACTTACAGCATAGTAAGTCGCCATTAAGGTAGTTGTCTCATGTGTTTTTAAGAACTCCTAGTGGTTTACCGGGAGGAACACGAGTCAGTTGGAGAATTTAATGTCATGTTGGCAGGTTGGCCATAGTTAGCGCGACTGGACGGAAACCAGAAGATCCGTGGTTCAAATCCCGGCTAAGGCATTGAATTTTTCAGTCTGGCTCTACTCTTTCATAGTGCGTCCTACACACGGCTAGTGTAAAAGAACAATTAATTTCCAAATATAAATCAAATATACAAAAATCAAGATAAATGTCATGTCATAAAATAAATAAACACACACACACACACACATGATTACATAATATACAACAACAAAATAAAGTATTTATATAATATATAAGCTAACTGATTAATCAACAGATAATGTCACAAATCTTAACTTTATATACAGAATTGCAATTCTTCAAGATACAGTGGTTATATGATTAATCTCTAAACACACCACATAAAAAGTGTATACTTTTCTGTCATGTTTCATCTACATCATGAACAAAATTCTAAATATCCTGATATAGAATAGAAAGGAAAATTTACTAAAAAATCATGGAGTCTATTTTTAAATACATTTTCCTGTAGTTTAGTTAAATCTTGAGGTAATTTGTTGTAAAATTTCAGTCCTAATATTTCATAGCTATTTAATGATTTTGATAATCTTTGAAACGGGACATCCAGTGTTTTGTAGATGCCTATATATCAATATGTATAATTTATATTATCGTAAGGCACTTGTCTTACAAGTGCCCTATTACTATCTTAATTTGTTATGGAGAAATGTATAATAATAATAATGATGATGATGATGATGATGATGATGATGATGATGATGATGATGATGATGATGATGATGATGATGATGATGATGATGATGATGATGATGATGATGATGATGATGATGATGATGATGATGATGATGATGATGATGATGATGATGATGATGATGATGATGATGATGATGATGATGATGATGATGATGATGATGATGATGATGATGATGATGATGATGATGATGATGATGATGATGATGATGATGATGATGATGATGATGATGATGATGATGATGATGATGATGATGATGATGATGATGATGATGATGATGATGATGATGATGATGATGATGATGATGATGATGATGATGATGATGATGATGATGATGATGATGATGATGATGATGATGATGATGATGATGATGATGATGATGATGATGATGATGATGATGATGATGATGATGATGATGATGATGATGATGATGATGATGATGATGATGATGATGATGATGATGATGATGATGATGATGATGATGATGATGATGATGATGATGATGATGATGATGATAATAATAATCATAATAATAATAATAATAATAATAATAATAAGCTTAATTTAAAAGTACAATCAACGATAGTAGAAAATGTTTATTATACTGTACCATAGATATGACAAAGTGTGTTCCCTAGCTGCTAAATGGCGTCGAAGACTACAAAGGATCTTCAGCAAGAGTGTCGTGTGTTTGAACTTAAATAAAGCACGTTCTATAAATAGAAATTTTTTGGAACATAATGTCATTACGTGTGGAAAAGAACATCATGTGGAGGGCCATCGTTAAATGGCCATCGCCACTTCGTATATTTTATATTTATTTTATTTATTTATTGTTATCTGAAAAGGTTCTCAGAGCCGTAACTCATGCTAGGGAACAGTAGAAAAATATATATAGTGATGGCAAACAGCGCTTAACAATACTTATATTACATTTTCATAGTAGGAATGAATTACCGTACAAAAACAACATAAGTGTATGAAACAAACAAAGATACAAACATTCACTATAACTCAAGAAATAATAGTAACAAAGAACATTACAGAAAAAACTACATATTCTATGAGACATTAAATACATATTAATTTTTAACCAGTTCAGCTAATCAAACCAGCTATAAAAGTGTGACACTTTATCAGCTATCAAAATATGCCTTCAGTAAATTGTCAGCAGCTTTCCTTTTAAAACCTTTTATGTTCCTGCAGCCTTTCAGTTCCAGTGGCAGTGCACTATAAAAGTTGATAACGTGTGAGGTTAGGCTGTTCAGGACATAAGTAGAAGTGTTCACTGTTGGTTTTGTTAAGTTTCCTTTATTTCTTGTAGTATATATATAATATATGTGTGTGTGTGTGTGTTTGTGTATGTGTGTGAGAGAGAGAGAGAGAGAGAGAGAGAGAGAGAGAGAGAGAGAGAGAGAGAGAGAGAGAGAGAGAGAGGAGCTTTCTAATGTCAGATGAGACTTTAGAATATTATTTTTTATTTTGTGGAGATATATTATAAAGGACGACTCTATGTTTACTTGTAATGGTAAAATGTTAGTTACATGGTAGAGTGTTTGCAAGGGCAGATTGTAGATTATTTTCAAGGCACGATTTTGAAGTACTTCGAGGTCATGAATTAAATATTTAACAGAATTACCCCACTTAAGTAATCCAAATGGGATTGAATTAACGCATGGTAGATACTTCGTAAATGATTTACACTGAATCCTTTGAATTTCAACCTGTGAATTACAGCTAACACAGGAATAATCTTACCTTTTACATGTATAATGTGGTCCTTCCATGTAAGGGTACTGTTTAGAATCAAACCAAGGTATGTGATTTTTGTTACGCTTTCAATCACTGTGTTATCAAATTGTACCTTGTTATCTACTACTGGTACATATGATCCTTCATGAAACAACATATATTTTGTTTTACAGACATTTAATGTTAACTTATTAAACTTAAACCAGCTATTCAATGCATTCAGGTCTCGCTGTATATCATATATCAGCTGGTGCTCATAGTTATCTATATATAACAAACATACATCATCAGCGCACATAGTTAATTTACCTTTTAGCCTTAAGCACCCTATGTAATTTATAAAAATTAGGAATAATATAGTTGGGTTGCGCGACCCAATTTTCAATGACAGAAGATCTAAATCTTGTCCAACTTCGCGAATGACACGCGTGATGTTATTCATAAAATCATTTACTGTTTCTGACTTGTTGGCATGAACTCGAGATTTTACATAACCTCATAGGAAGTAATCCATCGGTGTTAAATCACATGATCTTGGGGGGACAGTTAACATCTCCACCACGGGAATTGATGAAACCTCTAAAACTTCTCCTTCAAAAGATCGATTGTTTCGGGAGCAGTATGACATGTGTCACCATCTTGCCGAAACAAGATGTTTCTGAGACCCACACCATACAATTGAGGCCAAAAATAGTACCTTATACAAGCCCGATATCACGCAATGCGCGAAAGGTTTGGCGAACAGATTATCTATTTTGATAATAAATATTCACAATTTCTGCGCCTTGCTGAATTACTCGTACATTCCGTGATTATTTGTCAATAACAACTGTTAACCACATGGAAAAATAATTATGTTAAATATCACATGTTAAAGTTAGGATGCTCTTGTTGAACGACTCTTTATTATTAAAGAGCTTTTTATGAAGTGAAAACAAGGGCGTGGCGTGGGTGATTCATAAGAACTGCGGGCTACTTCCGACTTAACCTAGGGAGTGGACGTCGCAAATTCCAAGGGCTTCCAGGTTAATATTGTCACCCGAACGTCGGAATCCCTGATAGAACCAGCGGCAGGTAGGGCCAGACGGGAAGCATTCAGACCATGCCTACCCATTTATCTCGTGTCACTTAACTGAGGGGATGATTAGAAGAGCGGCACGAGCCCTGTACCGTCTCTTTCCTCTCCCCTGATGTCTGGAACCTTCGGGATGATTCACTGAACCGTGAGACTTCCAGAAACAGCGATCTTCATATAAAAAGGGGCTGCAGTTGGTGAGTCAGTTCAGTTCTTGGTGAGCAGCCGTGAGGAGCGCCGAGTGAGCGAACGGAGTGGAAGACGGTGTTCGTGTATCAGAGGAGTTGTACGTAATTGTGAGTGTAGAGTGGACCTGTGACAGACGAACTGGTGGATTGTAATTGTGTGCGCTAGTAATTCTTTGTAATCGGCAAGGGTTCCAACTGTAATTCGCTGGAAATAAAGAACATTTTGAGTTTGTGCAATTGGACTTTTAATTTCACGAACCCACAAAGTCACAATATTATATAAGTTGTTGCATAACATAAAACAAACACAGATATATAAATAAAAATTATAATGATATGTCTTATTTATAATGCATTTACAATTTCTCCAATTTACAGTGTCTATTTGTATTTCAGTTCAATATGTAGATTCTTCTCCAAGAAACCATCACTGACAAAGTTTTCAAGTGTTGCTTGCTGTTGATTTTTAAGTTGATTAAACAATCCCTTTTCCACTGCTAACAAGGACAGAGATGAAAGTCTATTTTGAGTTTGAGTGTTTGATTGATAAGTGTGTATTCTGCGGAGCGCTGAAAAATATCGTTCTGCTGATGCACTGGTGGCATGGCTGATCAAAATTAAATGTAGATATGATCGTGTGATGTGTGATCGTGAGATTTAATTTTTAAAGATTTAAGATCCAGAGATGGCCTTCCTGTTGAAATTATGTGACATTTTTCACCAAAAGAATGCGAACTCAGGGACCAAGTGACACACAGTCACTTTTACGCGCAAATTGTGATGCCATTCTTCTTATTGTACTTTTAAAATTAACTCATTCACCATATTGCTGCTACGCACGAAGAATTAACACTAAAACGCAAGGTTTGGCGTTTCACTGCACTGGCAACAATCGTTCTATAAACAAATAGATAACTAAAGCTTCGTTTGCCTAGCAAGGTCACTGGCATTCCACACGAATCTGCACGCTTCGAGTTTGCCGGTGAGCGACATTAGCAACATTACAAGATATTTAGAACTGGAGGATGTTAGACGACTAGTCTCGGTGGATCTAACACCGACAGGTCCCGGTGAGTAGGTCACAAATTAACGCAGTTGAAATCTGAAATATTTATTTATTTTTATTTTAATCTGCGAGCTTAGGTCCAGGTGTCTAGAGTCTAAACCTGGACTTATTGTGCTCTTTAATTACAAATGATATACATTTAATTAATATCAGGTTTCTTTTTGCAGACAAAACTTATGCCTACATTAACTAACCCAATGGCCACTATCTCCAGTGGCCTTACAACTAAATCTAACCTAACAGCAGCCTTATTACTATGTGCATTTTCTAATAAATAACTAAATTACAATTTTAATCTGAATAATAAATTATACTGATAGAAGGCTGCTGACCTATTTCTAATATTTTGCGCCTGTAACTGGAGTCTTCCCAACCTTGTGTCCTGAAGTCCATTAAATTTCGTTGAAACTCCATGTTGATTGGACATCTAATATTTAATTAACAGTTGTAGGTGTTTTCTTTAGTTATTTCTTCTTACTCCATGGTCCTGGTTACCTTCGACGATCTTTGAGTACTTTTTCATGTGACGTTTGGGTTTCTCTTCCTTCTCCATAAATTCATATTGATCTTCTTCCAGGAAATGTGAGACCGGAACAGGCTTAAGCCTAACCCCTGAAGGAAGAAGAAGAAGAAGAAGAAGAAGAAGAAGAAGAAGAAGAAGAAGAAGAAGAAGAAGAAGAAGAAGAAGAAGAAGAAGAAGAAGAAGAAGAAGAAGAAGAAGAAGAAGAAGAAGAAGAAGAAGAAGAAGAAGAAGAAGAAGAAGAAGAAGAAGAAGAAGAAGAAGAAGAAGAAGAAGAAGAAGAAGAAGAAGAAGAAGAAGAAGAAGAAGAAGAAGAAGAAGAAGAAGAAGAAGAAGAAGAAGAAGAAGAAGAAGAAGAAGAAGAAGAAGAAGAAGAAGAAGAAGAAGAAGAAGAAGAAGAAGAAGAAGAAGAAGAAGAAGAAGAAGAAGAAGAAGAAGAAGAAGAAGAAGAAGAAGAAGAAGAAGAAGAAGAAGAAGAAGAAGAAGAAGAAGAAGAAGAAGAAGAAGAAGAAGAAGAAGAAGAAGAAGAAGAAGAAGAAGAAGAAGAAGAAGAAGAAGAAGAAGAAGAAGAAGAAGAAGAAGAAGAAGAAGAAGAAGAAGAAGAAGAAGAAGAAGAAGAAGATCTCCTTCCAATAATTATTAATATTAGACGATGTCATCTCTTTATAAAGGTCCTATGAAGGTTTATCATACGGTCCATGTCCTGATATGTAATGTATAATTCCCTTCCTCGGTTTCAAGTGTTTCATCCGTAACCTTTCCTTGATGTTTGGTAATATCTCATAAATTCTCCTTCCTTCATCTGCGTTATCCCACTCTTGTTGCCAATCATTTAAAATTGTATTCCTAATTTCAGTTTTAGATTTACATTGTTCACCGATCAGTTCGTGCACTTTTGTTAGGTTCTGTTTCTTTAACCAATAATTTTCTGCACGTAGTTTGATTACATAATCAATTGGCCATATTCCCATAATTACAAGAAGTACCATTGTAGATGTTGTCTTAAATGCTGATACTCATCTAATAGTTATCTGTCGTTGAGATCTGCGTAATAATGTTATGTACTTCTTATATTTTAATCTATGTGCCCAGCTACTCGCTCCATATCCAACAATTCCTATTGTTATACTTGTGTTATAAATGTTAATTGCCTCTGCAGGTACTCGGAAGTTTTTCTGAACAACTGATGTTAACTTCATCATCACTCCTTGTGCTTTATTTCTTGTATAATCAGCATGATTTGAGAAGGTTAGTTTCTCGTCCAAGAGTATCGCCAGATATTTATGTTGTTGTACTCTTGCTATTGATCGGTTCATGATCTTAATACTGGGATTTCTTTTTAGGCTTCCTTTAAGCAGCATGTATACGGTTTTTGCTGGAGCTATCGTTAATTTAACCTCCTGACACCACTTTTTTAGTATATCTATAACTATTTTACATTTTTCTTCGATTTGAATTCGACTATTTCCATCGATTATAATCATTAAGTCGTCTGCATATGCTATAATTTCCATAGTTTCTGTGAGATTCCCTATTTTCTCCTGTTGAAATCTGAAAGTGAAATCGCTTGGACTTTCCATTATTCTTTGAACAAAAAATTATGTAAAGTTTGGATGCACTTTCTTCAATGTATTAGCTGTTGCCGCCGCCACGCCACTGAGTTAAAATAATCTGATCTATTACGTTCACATGACTTTCTCTAGCCCATATCATTTATTTTCAGCGTTCTACAAGCTATTCTTTCAGCGTTTATTTTTGTTTCTACCAGGCACGTCAGTTTCTGGGGGGGGGGGGGGGGTCGCAACAAATCTACGTTGAATTATTTGCTTTTAATAAGTAATTAATCAAGGGCGTGTTTTATCATGTTAGTAAAAAATACAAGCACATGTAATATATTATATTCACATGAATTTCTCCACCCAAGCTTCTACAAATTTTTCTTAGAAAAGTTTGTTTTTGTCTTGTTTCTTTGGATAAAGTCTGTAGAAAGGCCTTGCACATTGCACATTTTTTGTTCTTACACCTGGGATAAAGTGATTTAAGCAGTAATCAGATATTTAAAAAGCGAACCACTGATTGATGCATTTGAAGTATTAGTTCTCATTGAACGAAAAAGGGAATAGGAACTTAGAAGTTAAAAATTACATACCTTTAAGTAAGTATCTGGGAATTCTAATCGAATTATGATATATCAGAATTTGTTAACTTTGCAATACATTATTGTAGTTGACATTATTTGTGCATTTTAACGAGTTTTACATCTGCTGTGCAGTAACTTCTCGTTTATCTCTTAAATAAGTTCATGTCTGACGGACAATGAATAGAGACGTTAAGATGAGAAGCTTGAATAAACATTTTTTATTTAATTTAAACTATGTTTTATCTCAACTATTTATTAAAAGTTTGAAATGATAATTCATTTGGGGGGTCCGGAGCCCCTGGATCCCCCCTTAAATACGTCCCTGGTTTCTACTTCATGTTAATCGAATAAACCGTTTGTAGAAACGGTTTCATAAGAGGGCTAGAGGCTTTAGCATTAATCACATACTTAAAACACAGTCTATTTATACGTAGGTAAACAGAATAAAAAAGTGCAAGGGCTAACAGCTTAGAAATTCAATACAACCTTTACACGAGAAGCCAACGGATCTGCAGATGTCAAACCAAAGATGTTTAATTCTGCATTCCATGCATTCTCACTTCATTAAATGCACCACAGTCCGACCCAATCCAGTCTTAGCTGAGGTTAATACCCGGGTTGCCAGTCATGACATTCCGGTTCAATACCACGACGATGATTGGTACAGCATAAAGGTCTACTACCTAAATGACTCCATCCCATCCAATCCAAATATCACAGACAGCCCTACCCCCGAGACCGCGGTATCATCCTTCATCTCCATCGTGGTGCGAACTGTTCGTAACCTTACCGTTCACATGTCAGCTCCTCTCCATCCTGACGCCCTTCGTCTTGACATCCTTCTACTTATCCACCGCTCTTGGGCGACACCCCATCATACTTCTAGGGTGCTTACGCCGCGAGGTTCATCTCGCGAATCGAGCATAGAATGAGTGCCTGGGAGGAGTTGATCTCTCGAATGAATCTCGAAGATGGCGATATGTGGGAAGTCACAAAAGGATTCCGGAAACGCAGAGGACCACCTACCTCCCCATCCAAGAAACCCTTGCTTATGAACTGTTTCCGACTACCTCGAAAGGACCCTGAGGACCCAGGACTTAGACTTCTCCGACCGTGTCAGGCGGGAGGTATGTCGTTCCTGCTGAGGTGGATCGTCTTCCTATAATCTGACCTGTGAGGTCCAAGGCACACTTCGGCGTCTCAACACCAAACAGGCGGTGGGTCGTGACGAGTTAACCCCTTATGCGTCACCTTCCACCCGTGCTCTTTATCACGCGTGTCTTCTGCATAGAGATCTCTGTACTACTTTTTAATATTTTTTCATGGGGGAGCAAGTTCTTGGTCTACTTCGTTTTGTGAGTGGTGCTGGTAGTTTGAGACATGTCCTTACTCTAATAATAACACTAAAATACTGACGACCTACAAAATATTAAAACACTGATGAAATGACTAAATAACTAATAAAGAAATCAGCTTTTTTAAAAATTACACACGGTGTAAAGAATGAAACAAGCAATACATGATACATGCGTCAATGTGATACAGTAACATTTTTTGCAAAAGTTACAAGAGGGGGTAAAGGGGTATAACTCGCCTAAATTGTTGAAGTTATTTGGTGTGCCTTAAAGCGGTGTGGTCACTGTCGTTGCCACAGAAACTCTCCTCCCTTAACTTTGAAGGGACTGTCATGATCCTAAATTAATTTAAATTCAGCCATGCATTCAATGTGTGTACACCATAGTTTCATAGTAACTAATGTGTGCTACCTATGATTAGTTGTTGGATTTTATATAATCTCACCACATTTTACAAACCTATTTATTCTTGTTTCCATGGGTGGCAAGGTAAAGCTAAAATTCTACAATGCTTGATGTCATAACTAAAACAGGTGAAAGCAGTTCATTCACTATGGCTAACATATGTTCTAAGACCAAAGAACAAAGTTGTTTTCTTGCAGAGATGAGCTTCATATTCAACTGTACATGAATACCTTATATATTTAATGTCATTCTTATTTTGTATTGCTTGATTTTTTATGTTGCTTTCCTGTACCACTAACATACATATTATCTCTAGATAGGTTCCTCTGCATTTAATTAGAAGTTTTTTTTCTGATATTTTTCCCATGATTCTATGATGAATACTTTACAACTTACATTGTTTAAGTGTTTGTGATTCAAAGACAATACACTGCATCCATACCTCTGGAGATGAACCAGTCTATAACACTGGGCAACAATGAAAATGTTTCGGGCTTAAACGTAGTGAATTTACATGTATTTCCATCTGTTGAATTAAAAAATCAGCATAAAAATGATAGATTAGCTCTTGTTTTGAAGGTAAAGTGACATTTCAGTTTTTAGAATGAAGATTTTAAATTTGGGGGAATTTTTTTTGGCTGTTGGCACACCTGTCAAATAAAAAAACACAATCAGAGAGAAATTTT
>CM060947.1:116210930-116225930 GCA_030765055.1 Mantis religiosa
ATACTGCTTTATGTTCGAAGCTATGTGTGAATAAAGTTGTATTGTGGCTTATAATGCATAGATCTGATTTACTTCTTGTATTATGTGTATGTATCTGCGAATTTGTAGAGAGGTTAGTTTGTCAATTGTTATCTATAGTGCTCTAAAATGTTTAGTAAAAATGAACAAAGATGCTTCATTACAATTAGATAAGAAGAGGCAAGAATACTCAACAATGTTATGCAGTATTACTGGAAGCTTGTGATAGAGAGGCTTTATAATATTGTACTTGGGTAGGTGGGCACATGCATTTTGCAGAGGTAGGAAGCTGTTCATTAAAAAGTTGAAGTTGGCAAACAGCATCCAGCAAGTGATGATGTGCAAGTGGACACTTTAGAGCACTGTTAGAAGAACACTGTTGTTGAACCTTTAACAAAAGAAGTTAGAATTGCTACTAGTATGATTCTCATATACTTAAGAAGAAAATCTATATTTGATGGGTTCCACACAATCTTGAAGAGGAAAACAGGTAGGAGAGAATGAAAACAGTGATCACACTTAGAAAGTGAGCTTTTCCTTTGATGTGTGACAGTTTAGGTGACAGTTAAAGAGACAATCAAATGAGTAGCAACACAATGATTTCCAATGGAGAGAAAAGTATTAGCAAGAATAAGGTCCACTTACAGTCATATTAATGGCTCCTGATTTTGACACTGTTCTTGCCACTCATTCAGTTCCTGTAGAAAATCATGCTGCATACCTACTACAGTTACTTTCTGGAACATCATTTATGACCAGTTGTACATCCAAAATGTCCAATTCTTCTGAATTCTCAGCCTAATATATAGCATCATGAGGCTTCCTTTCAAATAGCTGCCTCTGTGGTTCATTTATTTCACAGATGCAATTAGGAAATTCTAAAGCACCTTTCATACTCCCCATATATGAGCCTATGTAATTTTGACCTTTCCTGCAAATGAAATTACCACTTAAAGAAGTTTGTGTTAAGCAGCAGTAGAATAGACTACTTGAAAATTATACACAAGACAATATGGATGGCATCCCTTGTCTCCCTAAAGTTTAGAGGGAGTTTACTCATGTTGGAGGAGGTTATATTTGACCACAGCTACAAAGTGACTGTTCAAAAAATGTTTTCTCACTTGTTAATTCAAATATTGTAACTAATTATTGAATGGCTGATTTGTAAATCTGAACCAGGGTGTCTTCTTAGAATAATTCAATTATGCACATATCTCTAAAAGTAGTAGCACATTCAGAATTTGATTCTGGAACGGAACATCTGTCTTGCAGGCGGATGTACTTTCATTTTTTGCTACCAGGATGGCACATTTATGAATTTTATGAGCAAATCTCTCCAGGAAGTCTCAATTTATTTATTTATTTATTTATTTATTTATTTAGCATTTAATTTCTGTACAGAAATATTTGCTTTTTCAAGATACAGTACAAACAATACAAACTAGAAATTCAGAAAATACAGAATTAATTCTACATGCAATAATCAGATTAAATTGTATCAATGTCAACAAATACAGAAAACTTACATGAATTGTCAACCATTAGTATCATAAAATTATTCTTATGTAATCATTTACTCTACTTAATCTGGTACCTAAAATATTCAAAGAACTCTTGAGTACTATAGAAGCACTGATTTATTAAAAATGATTTCACATCTCTTCTGAATCTTTTCTTATCATTGTTTTCGATTTTCTTTAAGATTAAGTTATACATGTGAACCCCTTTATGAAGTACTGAGTTAAGTTTTTTATTTGATCTTGATCCCAGTATATGTAATTTAGCACCATTCCTAGTATAATGTTCATGAATAGTGTTATTTGTTTGAAAATATTGTATGTTGTTGTTTATAAAGCATACGGTTTCTAAGATATACAGACATGGCAGAGTTAGTATATTATTTTCCTTAAAATATTTCATACAATGAGTCCTTTTGCTTAGATTAAACATTCTTCTTATTATTTTCTTTTGTGTTACAAATAAATCTTTTATTTCGGTAGCTGATCCCCAGATAAAGATACCATATGCAAGATAAGACTGCACATATGAATAGTAAATCAGCATTAATGTTTGTGTATTACAAATTTTCCTTAGCACTGATATTATGTAGTGGGCTTTATTAATTTTTGCAGTAATATACTGAATATGCGGCTTCCAGGTTAAAAATTTGTCAATAATTACCCCCAAAAATTTTGTTTCATTGGTATATTGTATTACCTCATTGCCAAAAGCGATTACAGGAGCTATATTAGCTTCATTTCTATTTGATAGTGAAATATGCATACTTTGTGTCTTTTTAATATTAAGTAGTAATTTATTATTAGTTAGCCAATGCATCATATTTGTCATCACAGTATTAGCATAATGTTGCAATTCAGAATTATTGCAGCCTTTGATAATTATATTAGTCACAATTTGTCTGCAGTGAGAGTTTATAGTCCGTTACATCAAGTGATTGATGTGACCAGAAGAAGCCATTGTTTACAAAACACATCGCCTGACAGACAAATATTCCTCACAGAGTAAGTAAAAGTACCTGTCTCGTAAATGGATGTTCCTTTTAATGTAGAAAGCATTTTTTTTCCCCGAATGTAAACATTTTCTTATGTGTTCGTAATATTTTTACAATTACCGGACTATTTATTTTTTAAATTTTAGGTTCCTACAATAAGTATTAATCTGAATACTTTTCCGAAATTGCACTAACAAGACCAGACTTTCAGGATTGTGTATATATGGATACACAAAGGAATATACAATTCTTTCTTATGTTCTAAAGAGGTCAGAACCAGTCATTTTATTGTCATTCATGCACCATACCGATTATACTGATGCATTGACTGGTAAGCCTGAAACTATTTCTAGAACTTGATGAAACCTGGAATTGACACCCTTGACATGAAATGCAGTAACTACTGTGTAAACAGAAGGATGAGAAGATGGCTCCTTGCCATATCATCGATTGTGTGATTATAAAGTTCATATTTTGATTAGTTTTGTGAAAAAACTGTTGTGATACACAGTTATATGTATTACAGTAAGCTATTTTGTAAAATTTTTAAAACAAATTAACCATTGTATAGACATATGTTCCTCATATAAGTATAAAAAATGTGTCCATCTCTCAGATGGATGTTCCTCATAGAGGGATATATAATGATATGCCATTCTAAAGGTTAAGCTGCATTTGTTATGGAGTGCTTATTAGTGTTTCTTTCTCTCAACTTTAATATAAAGCTCATTAAATGCTGTCTAAAGAGAGTCAAAATAATATAGTGAAACTGAACAACCAGTCATAGTGCTATAGCTATCAAATGTTTTTCTTTTATAGATAATGGAACTCCAGCACATGGAAAAATTGTTGCATGCTATGTAGCTGCATGGGCATCAAAAAGACTAGGATATGGATCATTTTCTGTTGACAAAATTGACCCCTCTGTTTGCACTCATCTCATATATGCATTTGCTGTAATGAATGACAGCAGCAATACAATTCATAGCGCATCTCCTGACTATGATTTAGGGGGAATTGGAAACAAAGGTAGGTAGTTCCTACATACAATTTAGCATTTATTCAGCAGTGAGACATCTTTTGATCAAATAAATATGTACTTCTAAATGTATTTTTTGTTTGATTCAGTAATTGTATGATTAAAGTATAGTTGACTTATTGATATGCATTGTATCTATTGAGAAGTGAAAGCTTCTGTTATGATCTAAATACATTAAATTATTAAGTTAATTAGGAGTCGATTAATAACACAAAACAACACTCACTTTTAAATTTTCCCGGAACCGGTTTCTGAGGCCTTCCCTCTATCTTCAGCCGGACATCGACTAGTTCTCATTGGTGTAGCTGGCAATATTTTGTCTTCGGTCTCCTCTGGTGGCGGTTCGAGGAACTTGCTGAACAAATCTTTCTGGGGGATGTCGAAATTGAATACTTTGTTCCTATTTTTTGAAATAAAGATTTGTTCCCATGTGGACAGTTCTTCTTTTCCTGTTGTATGTTTTAGTAATTTTGGTTCTGGATTTATGTTGTGGTTTTTTTCCCAAAAATGCGTGGCAACTGCTGATTTTTCTAATTGTTTGTATTTTATGTTCCTAAAGTGTTCCTTTGCTCTTGTTTCTAAATTTCTTTTGGTTTTTCCAATATAAATTTGACTACAGTCACAGCATTCAATTTGATATATACCAGATTTTTTGTTAGATGGAATGGCATCTTTGATGTTTGAGCAAATTGGGTTTTTTAAGGAGTAATGGTTCACTGGAGCTAGTTGAATGTTTTGTTTCTTGAAGACTTTTTTGAATTTATCAAAGGCCCATGGATGGTAAGTGAATTTTTTGAAGATCATTTTAGTTTCTGTAGCTGAGAGGGTTGTGGTTTCCTTTAGTAGTTTCTTCTTTTTTGCTAAGTTCACTTTTTTGTCTACTAGTGATTTGGGAAAGTCATTTTTCTGTGCTATTTCAATAATTTTGTTGTATTCTATTTTGTATTCTTCTGCTGTGAGAGGGATGTTGACCAGTCTGTGTGCTAAACTATTAAAGATTGCCTGTTTGTGGGATCTTGGATTGTAGCCATTAGCTTTTATGTAGTTGTCTGTCTGTGTTGGTTTTCTGTAAATGCCAAAGTTTATTCTATTTTTATTTCTGATTATTTTTAGATCTAAAAATGGTAAATACTCGTCTTTTTCAACTTCTACAGTGAACTTGATGCTTTTTTCTTGAATATTTAAAAGTTTTAGTGCATCACTGATGTGTTTTTTTGGCACTATGGCAAATATGTCATCTACATATCTTTGCCAGAGTTTGAACATCCATGGGAAACCTTTAGTGATCCTTATTTCTAGTGCACTCATGTACAGATCGGCCAGGAAGGGTGATAAGGGGTTGCCCATTGCTAAACCAGAAGTTTGATGGAAATATTTTGTTTGAAACTGGAAGAAATTCTGTTCTATGCATAATTTGGTAAGTTCGATGTAATCTGAAATTTCAAGTGATGACATTCCAAGTGATTTGAGCCATTTTTCTATCAATGTTGTCATCACTTGAAATTTCAGATTACATCGAACTTACCAAATTATGCATAGAACAGAATTTCTTCCAGTTTCAAACAAAATATTTCCATCAAACTTCTGGTTTAGCAATGGGCAACCCCTTATCACCCTTCCTGGCCGATCTGTACATGAGTGCACTAGAAATAAGGATCACTAAAGGTTTCCCATGGATGTTCAAACTCTGGCAAAGATATGTAGATGACATATTTGCCATAGTGCCAAAAAAACACATCAGTGATGCACTAAAACTTTTAAATATTCAAGAAAAAAGCATCAAGTTCACTGTAGAAGTTGAAAAAGACGAGTATTTACCATTTTTAGATCTAAAAATAATCAGAAATAAAAATAGAATAAACTTTGGCATTTACAGAAAACCAACACAGACAGACAACTACATAAAAGCTAATGGCTACAATCCAAGATCCCACAAACAGGCAATCTTTAATAGTTTAGCACACAGACTGGTCAACATCCCTCTCACAGCAGAAGAATACAAAATAGAATACAACAAAATTATTGAAATAGCACAGAAAAATGACTTTCCCAAATCACTAGTAGACAAAAAAGTGAACTTAGCAAAAAAGAAGAAACTACTAAAGGAAACCACAACCCTCTCAGCTACAGAAACTAAAATGATCTTCAAAAAATTCACTTACCATCCATGGGCCTTTGATAAATTCAAAAAAGTCTTCAAGAAACAAAACATTCAACTAGCTCCAGTGAACCATTACTCCTTAAAAAACCTAATTTGCTCAAACATCAAAGATGCCATTCCATCTAACAAAAAATCTGGTATATATCAAATTGAATGCTGTGACTGTAGTCAAATTTATATTGGAAAAACCAAAAGAAATTTAGAAACAAGAGCAAAGGAACACTTTAGGAACATAAAATACAAACAATTAGAAAAATCAGCAGTTGCCACGCATTTTTGGGAAAAAAACCACAACATAAATCCAGAACCAAAATTACTAAAACATACAACAGGAAAAGAAGAACTGTCCACATGGGAACAAATCTTTATTTCAAAAAATAGGAACAAAGTATTCAATTTCGACATCCCCCAGAAAGATTTGTTCAGCAAGTTCCTCGAACCGCCACCAGAGGAGACCGAAGACAAAATATTGCCAGCTACACCAATGAGAACTAGTCGATGTCCGGCTGAAGATAGAGGGAAGGCCTCAGAAACCGGTTCCGGGAAAATTTAAAAGTGAGTGTTGTTTTGTGTTATTAATCGACTCCTAATTAACTTAATTTATACAACAACACTGTTTTCAACACTTCCATGAAAGGATTTACATTAAATTATTTTGAACAATAGAAAAACTGATACTTCAAACAAAATTTTAATACTTTATTTCTTAACATCAATTTATCAGTAATTTGTATTGCACAAAGATTGCATGAAATATTTTCAATTTGAAATGTAAATCGTCATGAAATTAATTACATAATTTTCTTTATGTTGGTATATGATATGATTTATGATTTATTAAGTACTAAAATAAATACATCTTGAGCTACCCGTGAACTGGGCCCTGGCCCTATTGGTAACAGGACATCCCTTCATTACAATTACATAGGTACTTTATACGTGTTTGCCCCTTTTAAAGTCATTGCTTTCCATTTACATTTTTATCCTGTGCTTGTTTTTCCTGTTTACCAAATGTTTGTGTATCCCTGCATATTATTACCACTTTTTTCAACCTCTCTTCTCTTTCTGCAATTTGTACAGGCACATAAAATTTGCTCATTTCTTTTCCTCTCTCTCCAGGCCCTTTCTATTTCTTCCTTTCTGCAATTTACCCATAAGAGCCATATATTTGCCTTGCTGTTATGCCCCTAAATCTTGATATCCCCAGCCTAATTCTACCTCGTTTTCTAATCTCTTGAATCCCTACACTTGCTTCACATCACTTTTCCTGATGCCTTGTATCCCCACACTTGTTTCACTGTGCTTTATCCTAATTCCGTGTATCCCTTGTATTTCTTGATCATCTCCATTCCCACACTTGTTTCACTCTGTACTCATAGGTAATATAATTTCATTTTTTCTTATTTTATTCTTCACTCTGCCAACTGCCATTTCTGTGACTTTCCCCTCTTCTTTTCCATTTGTACTGTTCATGTTGGTATAGGTGTCTTAAGCATTAATTTAAAATATCAAATCATTGTTGCAGTCAGAGAACTACAAAAGAACCCCATATTATAAAGCTATAAGCCACTATTTAAATTATCAAATTATCAACTTGTGATTTAAAATTGAAATTCTGTTTCAAAACAGTAACAAGTTACAGCTTCTAAATTTCTACAGAGGGTTCCACCAGTGTTCATGATGTGGAATTAAAAATGTATTGCAATGGCTTAAAACAGTATTATGTCAGATTAGATGTAATAACATCTTTTTGCATCAACATTTTCATATTAAAAGCATGCTTAATTTCTGACAGTGGAGCTAATTCTATTAAATGAATGGTTCAATGATGAAAGAAATGTATCTCGAGAGTTCAATTATAATTCTATGTACATACACACTACTAAGAAGACACACTAAGGCACAAATGATGATAATTTAAAGAGACAATTTAAACAGACTGATTCAAATTGTGCATTCTGTCATTACCTGGGTATTTTCATTCTGATTTAGGCTATGTATTGAGTACCTAGTTATTTAAAATTAGTACTACTAAACAGTTTATAAAGTAAACAGTTTATTTAAAGTATAAGTTAATTGTAATAAAAACATTGGCTACTTTAAATCATTTCTGCAATTTTCAAAGATTCTGAAGTAAAAAAAATATATATACTTGACATGATTTCATGTATGTCAATTATCTCAGCCTAAGAGTTTTTTATTTTTCAGCTACTGAGTAACTGGAGCTCTCTCTTTCTTATTTCTCTTTTCTGCTGGGACTGATCGTGCTGCCACCTGATGTTAGGGGCAAAAAGTTTTCACACTTCATTTAATGGCAGGATTTCAAAATTTATTACTCTATTATTGTTTTTAATTATGTATATTTTTTACCAAATGTTCAATTTTATTGGTGAGGTAAGGGTTTTAGCAGTTTTATGTTTTCACCAGCGTTATGATTTTCTGTCCAAAAATGGTATATGATACCGTCCCTGTTAGGCATAACATCATCATAATAACACCGAAAGTCTTATTACATGCATAATTAAGGGCGGATAGATACCACAATATGAATTAAAGTTATAATAAATATAGAGGATAATGATTAAATATACAAGTGCAGATACTAAACAGGCAATCCCGATATATATTATTAAAAGCATGAACCCAACGTGTTAAGGGAGAGGGCAAAATGAACATTTTTCCTCACAGGCAGGTTCTTTGTGTTCCTAGCCGACAAAGGTGGCATTGTCGAAGGATAGACCCTCGGCGCCAGCCTAAGTCTTGGCCTGCATATGATACGTGACGAGAGAATAAACTCTGGAATCTAAGGTACACAGTTCCAAACATGCTTATGCATTAATTAGCTTGACTGTGGGAAAGAGAAATTCGCGTGGAATACATAGCTCATACACTAGAAATTGCTATTAAATTCAAGAGTAGGGATGAAACACAACCTATAAGGGACAAGCAACCGGTCACATGACCTCTAAAGTGTCCAAAATTCGGCGAAAGGAAGGGGAAATTTGTGCAATGGCGACGTTCGATGTTTGCTAGGAAAAACACTCTGTTTCAGCATGTGAAGGAGGCGACAAGTACAGAAATTTCATCAGAGTCCGCATCCGTGGATGGACGGAGTAACTCACATTAGGTGGTTATCAAACACCCTGTGTTAGCGAATGGGCGAAACTGCACACATTACAAGGTCATTAAGATTTCACCACACTCCATTTTTTTGTTTAATAATCCTCCGGAAATACTATGTTGTGCGAAGTAATTCACTAACGACGTTCAGGAACAACGCGTACACAGATACATATCAGTCGTGTCATGCGCGCAGCAATGGGAAAATCTCAAATCTCGCGCCTAATGTGCGAATAACATCAACAGTGGCGAGTGGAGAGGACTAATTGTAACAATAAACTTGACATTCAAAGGTCGTGGTGTCTTATATGTGATAATACCCACACACTGTCAGGACGCACCCACTCCCTGGAACTCAAAAGCAAGTATTCATGCAGACCTACCCTGAGAAAAACCCCGACCTGTTGGAAACCTCCCATCCGTAGTCCTCACCTATCACATATCCTATCTTATGAGGTGTTGAGTGCCGAGAGGGTTCAACGAGGTGCTTGACGGGCAAGGACTGCCTCATATACCACAGTAGATTCATCTATGTTCTAACATTTTAAAGAGAAGGTGAATGTTAATAACTGGGACAATTTTAATATTCCCTTTTAATGTCTAACTGTCCTTTTACTATGAATCTTTCATAAGTCCCTTAATTTGAGGGCCAATAAATATTCTTCCTTTAGTTTTGTTTCTTTCATCTTAGGGAACTAGTGTTTAGGAAGACTTCTATCACAATCCATTGCTTTAATAAAATTCTTAATCAAACTCAGCTTGATGTGTAATGGGGACAATAAGGTTTTGTCAGCACTTACAAGTTCCATTTGCCTGTCATCTATTGAATGATCCTTCTTTGGCCAGCCTTTTTTAATATAATGACTGCTGCTCTCTCTGCTGTCAGCAAAATTTTATATAGCAAGTTGTAATCCAAGTAAGATAGCTATCATTTGAAAATCTAAAATCTGCACATATCTACCATGAATAAGTCATCACTCTGGATATTAGATAGAAATTCATGTTCATGTAATCTTCTTCTACCAACTGTGTCTGTTATGAAAATGGATGGAAACTTGTTTCCATTATGTAGCACAACTGCTAAAGTGGCTTTTTAGGACTGAATAACAAATGTCAATCTTCAGGTTTATATTCAATGCCGAGAGACTCCATCAATCAATATTATTACAGAAAACTAGGTCCTCCTGTTTAGAAAATAAGTGCTCACATTCCTTTTGGTGCTGACAGAAAGAAGTTACTCAAGTGCCAACTTGCAGGAGGTGCCAGCCTTTCAATCATGAAGCAAAGAATTCTGCTTTATATTTGAATAACCCAAGTTCAGGAGGCAAATATTTAGATGCTACTACATTATAAAGTGAATCTTTTTGTTTATAATAAATATTTTCACAAAATCTGGTTCATTATTGTACTTTGTCAATGTCATTAGCATTTCCGAAAGCATCAATCACATTTATAGCATCTGATCTAGTTGGTATAGGAAGCAGTGATCCATAAGGTACTAGTCAAATTGCTAATTCTAAAGGCAGATCATTAACACTATGTTTAGACTATGAACTTATTCCAGAAGTATTTTTCAAGTATAAATAGCAGTCTGTTATATTTGTTATTTACTTAAGATGAGTTGGCTCTAGTAACTCTAACATCACTTTTTTAAATTCCTCTTAACATGCTTCAGGAACTCGTGCTGCCATCCTCAGAACATGTCTCCCATAACTGAGCACAGATTTAACAAACATTGTTTTTATCATTTACATATTTGTGAGAAATGTTCTTGCTTCTCAGTGCTTAAGACCCACTATTAGCTGACGTTACACAGTCAGAAAAAGAAGAGCATCTTTAATTAAATAAGCTTCTACTTCTTAAGCAGCTAAGCAGGATAATTTCTATCTGTAGCAGATCTTCTTGGTTATGTGTTGTTGCAGTAAACACTGACTGAGCAGAAAGCCTAATTTTGCAAGGAAAAGTTTATTGCTGATCATTGCTGTTATTGCTGAAATCACAGAGATTTGCCAAAAGCAGATAGTCAACCCAATGAAATAAAAGTATTTTCTTTTAATCAGTGTATTTAGCACCCTAAGCTAATAGAAATAAACACAGTTTTTTAAAAGTACAAAAAATGGAAGCTTCATTTGTGGAATTGGTGAATACAAATATATAACAATTAGCAGAAATTATTTATTTAACATTTTCATTGTTGACCAGTGATAAATATGATGATGCTAGATTTCTTTTCTTTTCAGAAATTTTTAAGTATTCTGTAACCTCATCTACGGATAATCAGTACAATATTAATGTTTATTAATATTTTAGCACTAGAGCCCTGCCATTAACTACATTAGCGGTCATTTTTTAACATTTGTATTTTCTTTGCCTTTTCTGTGTACATTTTACAACTTATTTCTTACCAGTTTGATATTATTATAATTATTAGGTACTTAGGTGAAATATATTATCACTGTGTAGGTATAAATTAATGGAAAATTGCTTTTCTAAGGTATACATTCTAATTTTCTATGCTAACTTTTTTGTCTAACAAATGGAGAGTGGAGAGTGGAAATGGAGAGTTAAGAGAAACAAATATTTAATTTAGTAGTATATAAAAAAAGCCTGTACAATGAACATGTACTCTTCGTTTATCTGAATTTTTCAACAGTATGTTTATTCAAATAAGGATTGGGCAGAGCGAGAAAATAAAATATCAGAATTTCAAGCTGGATTTAGGAGAAAAAGGCAAACTATAGAAAAGTGTTTATAATCAAGACACTAACTGATAAATACTTGAGCAGAAAAAGGGAGAGATTGTGGACTTTGAGAAAGCTTTCAATACGATAAACAGGGGGGCTCTAAAATGGAAATTAAGAAGAAAAGGAGTGAGCAAGAAGTTTATAAATGAAATTGATACATTTTATAGTGGGGTGAAATTCAGAATAAGATGTGGGCTGAATGTATTATCAGAAGAGGCTGAACAGAAGTTAGGCTTGAGATAGGGGTGCAAATTGAGTCCTATTCTATTCAATTTATTCATAGATGACATAAGAGGGAGGGCTAAGGAAAGCAATGCCAATTGCCCAATAATAATGAACAAAGAGGTCCCTGGATTACTGTATGCAGATGATTTAATGGTAGGAGCAATTTTTGTAGTAGATCTAAAAAAATCAATTCAGGCAATTCTTAGGTTTTGTGCTGACTGGAGATTAAGAATAAACAGCAAAAAATAAAAAATAATGCTATTTAAGAGAGGATCGATAGTGAGGAAAGGAGAGGAGTGGTCCATAGGAGATCAAAAGGTAGAAGTGGTAAAGGATTAGGACTATTTAGGTGTAAGGATGTGTAGTAGTGGAGGATGGGGCACACAAGCCAGAAAAGTGATAGCTAATGACAGAGTGGCAATGTCAGGAGCAAGAATATGTAAACATAAACTGGAGATGTCAGTTAGATGGTTACAAAAGAATGTATGAAGCAGTAGTTGAATCCAGAACAATGTATGCAGTGGAGGTATGGGGTACATCAGAGATAGGTACACAATTAGACCAGATGTATGGATTGTTTTGCAAAGAACTACTAGGGTTGCCAAAATCGGCACCAAGAGAAGTGGCATTACTAGACTTGGGTAATACAAAAAGGAGGGGAATAATAATAGAGAGAATACTGAAATTCTGGTATAAGTGTATTAAAGGACAGAAAGGGGAATTATTGGATCTGTGCATGAAGCAACAGAAAAGCATTAAGAACACAAACAGTTGGTCGGAATTGGAAAGAATGGTATTGAAGATAGGCATGGGAGATTTATGGAGAACAGAGGAGTCAAATCATAGCGGTTTTTGGAAGGAAGTGAGAACCAGAGTACAAGACATAGATAGGCAGGAGATATGGGAAAGTATAGAAGAAAAGAAAACTTTGAAAATTTATAAGCAATTAAAGACAGAATGGGTTAGGGAAAAATATATAGACCAATATGACAAAATTGGAAGAGAAGGCATAGCATGGATGAGAGTAGGAATAATATATCTAAAAGGGTTGAGAAGTAATGAGGTAGGGATATGGAAATTTTGTTGAGATGATGAGAGCACTGTTAATTACCTGGTAGAATGTAAGGAGTTAACAAATTGCAGGAGAAAAATATGGGACAAGAAATGGGACAGTGTGAGCAAAGTGGTAGTGGTGTTATGCATGTTAACGGAGATGGGTGAAAAGAAAAATAGATGTATAGGATAATTCTTATGTAAGTTAAGAGAAAAGTGAATTAGGGTAAAAGAAGCGAAGGTCAAAAAGAAATGACACCAAGCTGCTCTGGAAAACCAAAGGCTTATGGCCAGGGGACCTGAGTCAGCGAGTAATTCTCAGGGTCAGCAATTTCATGTATTTGTACAGGATGTACAAAGTGCATGTACAATGTTAAAGTCATTGTAGTGAAACTGTAATGGAAACTGTACAAAAAATATCAAATATCATTATTCAAATAAAATCACAAAATAGTTGAAATTCTCAGAAAGGCGGAATTTAGTGTAATAGTACAACTAAGCATATTTGGGATTATGAATGTGAGAACTCAACCTTATGTATAATAGAACAAGTAATATTCCAATACTAATACACACATCTTTATATTAGTAAACCTATAACATTATAACAACACTGTTAGTACTTACACAGAACATTCCTTTATTAGTAAGTAAGTAATTTATTCACCATAGAAATTGATACCATTTTTGGTTTCATCAAGAAAGAAAAAAAAACAAGTAAATTATGCATGAATACTATTTACAAGAAACTACATACAAACAGTATTTAGAGTAAATTATTCACTCATACTTTGCATTTTACGCACATAAGAACTTTCCTAACTTCTGCTGTGCATTTTCCACATACTGGTTTCTTGCACATATGACAGGAATTGCTTGCCTTGTTCTGTCTGCAGTTATGACCTACTTGTCACTGTCATCGGCAATTAAGGGTTTGATGTTCTTTGGTTGGAGTAGTCTGTGTACAACAATATCTAGTTCCCAAGTAGGCTTCTCTTAGCCTACTTGGGCTAAGTTTCTTGCCACTTATTTCTCGAAACACTATCCAAACAATGATAGCATTTAGGCCCAATATGCTGTAAAAACACGAATCGGCTATCTTTGGGTACCAGCACGAACGGAATACAATTGTGCCATCTGATCAATCACATCCACTCCATATTTAGTCTTGTTGCACAACCACTGTCATCGGCAATTAAGGGTTTGATGTTCTTTGGTTGGAGCAGTCTGTGTACAACATTATCTAGTTCCCAAGTAGGTGTCTCTTAGCCTACTTGGGTTAAGTTTCTTGTCACTTATTTCTCAAAACACTATCCAAACAATGATAGCATTTAGGCCCAATATGTTGTAAAAACATGAATCGGCTATCTTTGGGTACCAGCACGGACGGAATACAATTGTGCCATCTGATCAATCACATCCACTCCATATTTAGTCTTGTTGCACAGCTTAACTCTTTCAGGAAGTTTCTTAGAGGCTGCAGATATTGCACATGAGTTATGTAGTGTACTCATTATAATTACATTCTGCTGTGGCTTTCCTTGGTAGCTGGCTAGCAAACTGCTATAGTTTATTTTCATGAGAATGGTGTCATAAATTGGAGCTCTGGAATTTCTTAGGTGATTAGGAACTTCTTGTCTCGATCTAGTTCCTACTATACTAGTGCCCAACTTCTTTAGTCTTCTAGCTAGTGATAGTGAAGTAAAGTAGTTGTCCGTGGTGATATTTCATCCCTTTTTTAGAAAAGGATTTGTTAGAGACATCACAACATGTTCTGAAACAGATTTGTTCTGAGGCCACTGATTACCCTTCCCCAGATATGGGATAGCATTGCAGATATATTTTGAGTTCAATCTTCAAGCATCCAGTATTTCATGTCAAATTTATCAGACTTGTTGGCCATGTATTGAATGAATGAACAGCGACATTTTTTAGGATAAAATTGTTCATCTACTGTAAGGAATGCACCTTGTATGTATCAAGCCTTACAGTTTTGAATAAATTTGTTTCAAATAGTTAGAACCAGTGCAAACCTATCCAACTTTAGCCTTTCAGAACGGGATGACCTGACATCAAATCATAAAAATATCGTCAGTTCCACGAATCTGTCCCTTGCCATGGTATCATA
>CM060947.1:116230930-116303637 GCA_030765055.1 Mantis religiosa
GATCTCAATCGCTACTAGCTCACAGTCTTTCTCAACTATAAACTTACTGAGGTTTATTTCTCTAAGTTCTATATTATCTTTTAGATAAATAGTGAAACCCCAAATTTATGTTCCTTTCTACAATAATGTGCCCCTAATGTACATCCCTGATAGTTGCTTGCCAGTATCTTTTGGCCCTACAATGTTAACAATTTCTATCAGCAAGAGTTTTACCTTATTTGTTTATACTAATTATTCTTCCATTATTTTGTTAGTCTTTGTTCTCTTTTTCCCATTCCCAAACTAGTCTTTAGTTTCCATGCTTCATACACATAACATTTATTAGCTGGTTTAACAGATAAGATCATTTCCTATTTAAGTTAAACCCACATCTGGCAAGACAGTTATCATTCACATACCTGTTTACCTCTAAAACATTACTTGTATGAAACACAAATGCATTTTTGGTAGTTCTGTAAAGAGCTTGGTTTTATTTGAAATGTAAATGTAAAAGACAATTTGTTATAGGGAAATACAAAGACTTGAGTATTAAACTTTGAAATCCCCCCAGTTGATAGTTTAATAAAAAAGTTTATAGTTCCTCACCAGAGAGTAAACAACAATAGATGACAATCGGACCATGGAGGTTGGAAAGGGAAGCAACAGCTCCTGAAACTATTCCCTCAATAAATCAAAATGTAAGTGACAGAATGTGAAAAGTGGCTACAAATAGTTTTAACAATTAGTTTGGACATCACTGTTATTAAATTCTTCCAAATATACCTAATTGGTTTCATTTGTTGATATCACATAGGTTGCATGGAACTACCATTATTGCAAGTGCAGTGAAGCACTAATTATCTCTATATAGCTATTGCCTGTTAATCAGTCTTGAATGGAGTTAACTCAGCAGCATTGTGATATACTAAATCTAAGTGCAGTCTCAACCAGTGAGAATACTTAGAAACTTTAGAGAGCTTTATTCCAAACTCTGATCCTTCACTTTCAACAATTTATGATAACTTAGGGGTTGGAAAAATTAAGAACAGTACTAAAACATGAACATTTCAATTTCAATTTATTCATCCCCTATATTTCATACAGAGGATACGTCATTTTACATTATAAGAAAAACATAAAAATACACCCAAAAGTCTACTATATGCACTGCTTAGAAACTAAAATGTACATTGTTTATTTTCCATTTTTTGCTTTGTACTCTTCCACACTATAAAAAACTTGTTCTGACAAACACCTTTTTATATTCTTAATATTACATAGTTTAGTATTCTTTATTTTACCTGGCAATCTATTATACATGTCTTTTCCGATACTTTCTAATGATCTGTTGTTTAGTGTTCTCCTTAGTGTGGTCCTAAAATAGTCAGCTTTATTCCTTACATTATATGAGTGTACATTACAGTTCTTTTTACATGTATTCCTTTCTATTACATATTTAATGCCTTCATATATGTATATGCATGGAACAGTTAAAATATTATGCTTCTTAAATATCTGCCTACAGCTAGATCTTCTCTCGACATTTTCAATTATTCAGATAGCTTTCTTTTGTAATCTGAACATTTTTAACACCTCTTTTGCATTTATATCACCCCATAAAGATATCCCATGTTTTATATGTGAATAGATAAATGCATAATACACTAGTTTTAAGGTTTTATTATCCATAGTTCGTCTAACTTGTTTCATTACGTATATACCTTTATTTAGTTGTTTTATTATATGTTCTATGTGTTGCTTCCACCCTAGGTGTTTATCAATTACTACCCCCAAAAATTCTGTTTGGCATGTTTCTGGAATATTTTCACCATCAACAGTAATTTTTATATTTGTTGAACTCTTCTTGAGATCGAACTTTATCCAGCATGTCTTATTTAAATTTATCATTAGGTCTAAGTTTAAGAAATACTGTTTTACTATTTTAGGATTTCCTTTGCTTTATCTTCCATTTCTCTTTCTGTAGATTCATCTATTATTATGGTTATATCATCTGCATATCCTATTACAGTACCACCATGCTTCCCTATCAACTCAAAAAGGTCATTTATATAAAGTAAAAATAAAAATGGTCCCATTTTGAACCTTGAGGTATACCTGATGTTACATATCCCCAGTCTGACTTATGTAGGAGACAGAAGACTCCTAAAACATTGTTTCCTGCAAGGTCTATCAAGGTCTATTTCTGTCCTTGCTATGAGAAAGTTTTCTGTTTACTTGGTCCCTCAAGGCTTAATTCATTTCCTGTAGGTGGTGTTGAATGCCTCTAACTGTAACATTGTAATAATGTCAGATAAAATTAAATTTCTTGGACAACAACTTCGACTGGGGAGATTATATCAATGTTCTATCAAAAAAAAAAATTATCTCACATATGTTTTGCATTATACCACAAAATCTTCAATTAACCTGGATATACTTAAAGTGGCCTATTTCATTTATCATACAGTATAGCATTGTGGGGAACATCCAGTCAAAAAAAAAAAATATTATAATACAAAAAAGAAGAAAAAATCAGAATAATTTTAAATATGGAGAGCTGCACTAGCTGTAGACCTTCAAGATAAATCTGCAGTGTCACACCATTTTTGGACAGAAAACCACAACATTGGCCATAACATTAAACTGTTAAAATGTTTAAATACACCCATAGAATTAGATGTTTGGGAAAAAATATTCATAACCAAAAACCGTGATAAAGTTATAAATTTTGAAATCCCAGCATTAAATGAAGTATTAAAACTTAGTGCCCCTAACACCAGATGGCAGAGGGATCGGAGCACAGTAGTAGTGGAAGAAGAGGAATGTTCATTTAGTCACCAAACAGCTGAGGATGAGATCAAATGATCTTGAAAACGTTTCAATTATACAACAAGTAAGTGAAGTTTGAGTGCAAACATAGTGACTCATAAATCAAACTCAGAAATGAAGAATACTTCACTGCTAATAATGCTTCTGCTTTTAATATTTAAGAAGATCTAATGTTCATGAGTCCATGTCTTTATGGCCTTAACCACCCATTTTGGAATAATTTGACTTAGGAGGAAAATTGTGTAAGAAAAGAATGGTTTCAGGATATGGTTTGTATTTCTACAAAGGGATCTTCCAACATGCACGTAACACTCATAATAAAAACTGCTTATACCAGAATAAAAAAGTCAGTGTTCTTCCCAAATGGTGCTCTTCCTATAAAGTTTAATAGCTAGAGATGCACAGACCAGAAAGTGGTTGCCAGTTTACTCTCTGCAAGTGGCTATATTGCAATTTCAATTAGGGAACAAGATAATGTCACTGCCAATTGGTTCACCACAATCTGTCTCATATGAATTTTTAGAACGCTTAACGAGAAAAGACCAAAGCCTGGGTTGCAAGGAATTCTGCATCATCCCTGCAAACATTGCAGTGAAAGCACTGGAATTCCTGTAAAATTCAGAGTCAATTTAGTCAACCATTCATAATAGATTCCAATTAGTATCCCAAAAAATTGTCTTCTGTTTTCAGCAGTTTAAGAAATGTGGAGGCATATCATTTCATGATTGTCAAAGAGGTTGTTGCATATTAACCACTTGAACGCTGCCACACTGGAGCTCTTTCAAGAACAAAGTGGACGTGCAGAAAGAAAAATAATCACATCTCCCCTTCTTTCCTTACAAACTCCTCACCAACATTCAACAATCATCATCTGAAATGGAACATATTCTTTACAAAAGTACATCTATGTTTGTATTATAAATTCTGTTCAATTAACTCTCCTTGAAGGTATCACATATATTGTCAATTTCTATTTACAGTTCAAAATATAACAAAAACTTAAGAAACTACAGCAGCTGAAAGAACATTTTAAAACACATTAGCCAGAGACTGTAATATTGTGCAAGTTTTAGAGTAAAGTAAATTTACTTGACTAAAAATGTGTCTTAACTTTGGTATCCAGATTCATCAAACATTTGTAAATAACAGTTTCTTTAGCAACCCTAAAGTAACACCAATGAGGCTGCTTCTTTGATTTGTTCCAGAGGATGTTGCTTTTTAGGCTCTATGGAGAAACAATAACTATTTTATTAAATTTTAGATGAGTCGTATTTCTTACACATCTGCTTCACTTTCGTACCTATTCGTAGATGCAAACGAAGATTTGCGAAACATGTCCTCAAAATAGGTACGAAAGTGAAGCAGATGTGTAAGAAATACGACTCATCTAAAATTTAATAATTTTTCGCTTCACTGTGGTGTTCCAATACAGTTAAATCTCGAATAACTATTTTGTTTGTTAACAACACTCAATTACCAGGATATTTTCATTGTACCAGTGTGCCAGAATTTTGAATCGAAGAATTCTTTTACATTTCAGTAAATTTGGGACATAAGGCTGATGCTTTTAAGCACATTTAAAATCCATTGGCCTGGGACAGATTTGAACACAAACTTGGGATCAGTAAATCAGTACCTAATATACTGAGTCAGACTGACAAAGAGTGGGAAAGAGTGCTTAGATATAAATAGCATCTGTGGCAATTGAAAACTTTCTATTTAGCAGAATCCTGAAAATTAATCAGTACCTTATATAATTAATTTAGAAACAGCTGTGTGTATCACTATTGTTATGTTACTTTTTTCAGAAAATATGACTTTGATGGTTTAGATTTCCACTGGTTATACCCCGTTGTATCATGGCGTAATGAAGGAGTTTCACAATTTCAAGACCGTGAGAACTTAGTTATACTTCTAAAGGTAATAATTTTTATTTTAATGGCGCATTTGTTCTCAGTACATTAGTGATAAATTATAAAAGTTAATCTAGTTGTTTGCTCATTAATTTGGTTCTAAACTAGGTATCTGAAAATTAACTAGTTTCTGCCATGTTTGCTATTTTGGACTACTCAATACAGATGGTATAGCAATAGCTCTTTGACTGCATTGGTAATTTGTAACTTATTTTATTGTAATGTTACAAAATATATACAGGCTGAACATAAATTTTCAAACCATTTTCGAGAAAACATAATATTAGATTCAAACAAATACAGGTATTGTAAATCATATGACATGGTAACACATAATCCATGAATGCTTTTTCTTAGTCTCATTCCATATGACCACCTTCAACTTCCATACAGGTTTCCCAGTGATGCACTGCTGCTTCAAACACTTTGTTCAGCATTGCAGGTGTGATGTTGCACACTGCCTGCCTGATATGCTCCTTAAGAATGGCAATGGAGGTGATTTTAACTTTGTAGACTTGTGATTTCATGTATCCACATGCAAAAAAGAGTTGTCAAATCTGAGGAACGTGGCGCCCACATGCGGTGTGAATCCCTGCCAATTCATCTGCATGGGAATGTGGGCTCCATCTTGTTGGAAAACCACAGTTTCCAAAATGCCATCCTGCTGTAATTGTGGTTGAAGGAACAGGTACGAAATGCCTGTCACTGTTTGTTCTCCAAAGAAGAATGGTGCATACATGATTTTGTCAGCCCCAACCACACATTAACTTTTGGGGTGTTTCGTCCCCACTCCATGATCACATTTGGTTATTCATCTGCCCACACTCTGATTGAAATGTGTAGTGTTTAATGCCCGCTTTTACTACATACGGCACCACAGGCGGCCACGCCCACACTCTGCACTTGTGTCTGTTGACCATGCCACATGTGTGGAAGGTAGCTTCATTGCTAAGCAACAAATTGGCTTCTTTGGGGTGTTTCGTTCCCACTCCATGATCACATTTGGTTATTCATCCGCCCACACTCTGCACTTGTGTCTGTTGACCATGCCACATGTGTGGAAGGTGGCCTCATTGCTAAGCAACAAATTGGCTTCTTCAACTGCCCTCAACAGATCATAACACATTTCTTCGCAACAAGCGTAGTCTTTCCGTTCCAGTGCATGTCGAATTTGTAGGTGGTATGACTGTTTTTTGAAGTCAAATGCAGAATCTTCCACGCTGTCGATTGTGGTACACCCAAAACTCAACTTAACCTCCTGATTGATGCTTTCGGACTTCTGGTCACAGCATTGCTTACTGTCCACCAATGCAAAGTAAGTCCCTGAAAGGAATGCGCTCCCTTACACAGTTTGACAAGGACAGCGAATGTGTGCGACAAAGAACCCAGTTACACAAAGAGCAGAACAGTTAAAAAAACATGTGTCCTATTCATTCCTTACATTTAAACTGAGAAGATTCATTCACAAAAGTAGATGCACCAGAATGTTTTTGAATGGCCTTTAACTGAATTGACATGGGGTGTCATAAACTACCGAGGGAGGGTGTAGGAACCTTTTGCAACCCCCCTGCATCTCATCCCCCAGAGACTTTCTTTCCTGTGGTATACTATACCTGCTGCACAGTTTCATTGGTCACCCGGGGTCTACCTGAACGTTTCACATCTTGTACACTGAAATTTCTGCATCAGTAGTCTTATATTAGCCCTTGTAAGACCGGGTTTATGGAATTTTTGTTCAAAATCCGCTTGAACCTTCTGATATGTAAATCCCCTCAAACATGCAGAAAAAAACAGTGATTCGTTCAGTGTATCAGATCTCCTGTGAAAGAAATTAAAAATCATTTTCTCAAAAATGGATCGAGACTTTATGTTCACTCTGTATATTGTCAGGCCAATGGGGGTGAATGGTGTGACTGGGGAGCGTAGTTTATAGGATTAGGGAGATCAGGGGATAGAGACAACTCTTAATTTAATTTAATGGTAATTTATTAGGCTCTAATTGTAAAGAATGGAAAACAAGTTACCCCAATGTCTTGAAGAGACTTTGGGTAAGATCCAAAAATAATTATAAACCATTATATAGTGATAATCACCATGTGGGGCTTACCTCTGGAGTTGTGTGATGTGGTGGTTGAGAATGCATCTGAAAGACCTCAGCTGGCCAGCAGCGTGATGTCCCTGGTTACATGATCAAGAATGCTCCCAGCTGCATATACCTGGACCTCTAAACTCAGTATCTCAGCCTAGTGTCCAGTAACTTACCCGGAGGTATTACCAACTATCATGTGTCACTGCCCTGGGTTTAAACTACAGCAGTCAATCAAAATGTAATACATAAAAATGTTCTAGAAGGTTCTGACTGACTCATTATAATTGGAATGCGATCTCTGAATGTACCAAACACCTGTCCTTGAACACCTGCTGATGTCATGGGAAGTATCATATTGAGCTGCTCTCGAGAAAATTTAGATACTTTAGAAAATGTACAAGAGAGTCAAAGATACAGAAATATTTTTCAAAGACTGAAAAATTCAATGTCATAGCCAAAATTTGAACCACGGATCTCCTAGTGATCTATGGCACTGAATTATTGAATTATTCAGTTGATTTTACCTTTCCAAACTTTGGCCTATTCACAGCTAGTGTGAAAGAACAATTAATTTCCATTCATTGACAAAATAGTGGTTGGACCATAAAGCCTAGAACTTTAAGTACTTATGTTTTGTAAGACGCCATTAAGGTAGTTGTTTTCTCATGTGTATATGAGAACCCCTAGTGGTTTACAGGAAAAAATGTGAGTCAGTTGGAGAATTTAATGGCCTGCTGGCACGTTGGCCATTGTAGTTCAATGACAGAGACCAGGAGATCCGTGGTTCAAATGCTGCCAATGGCATTGAATTTTTCATCCACATTTCCATATAATATTATAATCAAAATGGTTAGAGCCATTTTGGAGAAAATCAAATTTCTCATAAAAGTTTTCACAAAATGGTAATTGGAGGTGAGAATATTTTCTTGAAAACCTTCATGTTGTGATTGGAAGATACTGAACTTAAATACCAAGTCTGGTCGTGAAAACTATTTGTAGTCGGTTTATTGATACTCGTCACTTACTGTTTTATATTAATGAGAGACTAGTTTCAAAGGCAATCACCTCCATTTTCAATCTCTTTCCAATGGGCATCTGTTGTTGTCTGCTCTCTCTCTGGTGGTGGAACTATGAACTTTTTTGTCAAATTATCACTCAAAGGAGTGATAAACCAAAATAAAGTTACAACATGGGAAAACATATTCATATGGAAAAATAAGGATCACATAATGAACTTTGAAATCCCACCAGTAGATAATTTGACAAAAAAGTTCATAGTTCCACCACCAGAGAGAGAGAGACAACAACAGATGCCAGTTGGAAAGAGATTGAAAATGGAGGTGATTGCCTTTGAAACTAGTCTCTCATTGATATCAAAAAGTAAGTGACAAGTATCAATAAACCAACTACAAATAGTTTTTGTGATTAATTTTGATGTCACTGTTACTAAATTCCTGCAAACACATATAACAAAGTCTGGTATTTAACTGGCATTCCATTTTGAGTTTGTTCTTCACACATTCACACACACATGGTCCTTTTTCTAAAAATGCAATATATGGTTTATGGGGACTTCAAAACATGTATTTCTAGAGAAATTTCTGTATGAAATTTTTGAGTGGAATTTAATAATTTGTCTATTTATGAAAGTACATAGCAGAGAAAGCAAAATTAACATTTATATTAATTATACATCTTATTGATAAACAAAGGTATCATTTCCATATATTAAGATTTACAAAAACAGTTATTATACTAATGAAAATACATTTAAACCCTAGATGTTTTTAATTTCAGGAATTGCGTGAGGAATTTGACAAATATGGTCTGCTTCTCACAATGCCATTGGGAATGGCAAAAGAGGTACTTGAAGATTCTTATGATATTCCTGGAATAAGTCAGAATGTACACTATTTGTTTGCAATGTGCTATGCATATCATGGTCACTGGGAAGATAGAACCGGACCAAATGCTCCACTATTTTCACTACATCCAGATGATTTACTGAATGTGGTAAGTATCATACAGAAGGAAGCAAACATTAAGAGTAAAACTTTTGGTTCCTTATTACATAAAATGCTTGCCTTTAATTTTAAATGATACTGTATAATGCTTATAAATAATTTTCTGAATCAAGAAAGCTAAAAGGCTAACTTAAGATTACTTCTTGACTCACTGGGCTGCTACCTATAAGGTTGTTAATCTGCCTTCTTTCCATTTAAACATTTTGTATTTATAGGTGATATTACGTTAGTTAGACATTAAGTAACATTAAGTGGCCCTATTTAGAATGGAAACTGGCCACGATTGTCTTGCAGAGCACCTTTATAAAATACACTGCATACCTACACCCAAATGTACTATCTGTAAAGAGGATGTCATCATGAACAAACACCATTTGGGCAAATGTAATGGTCTCAAAAGTGGGAACCTATAGGTTTTATATTGGGAAGCTAGGGGGAAAATGATGCAAATCAATTAATCCCCAGTGCCATTAGTCAACAATAACAACAACATTAAGTAATCTTGGCATTTTCACTAAAGCTGTGATAAATTATTACAGAGATATTTTATGTGTTCTCCTCTGGCATATGGTTAATGAGAAAATATTTTTATTTCATTACACTGTCCTGCAAACTTTTGTTCCCTGGTTTATGATCTGAAAGGTGATGTTAATTAATTTTTGTGTACTAAATTGGAGGTTTTCTCATTAATCACAAAATAATAATTTGAAAATAGGTTTTCATGTAAAAATTGGCATTACAAAATGAATAAAAAAAAAAGATTATGTGAAATAAATATGTATAAATACCTGTATATCTGTAAAATAAGGTGTAAAGTTACATTTACCTTGACCAAAAAGTTAGTTATGATGGTTTACATTTAAGTCATGATTAAGGAACTTCCTTATTCAAGCACCAGCGGTAGTCCACTCACAATGTTCCATTGACCCTGATATCTCCTGTCCATCTCCTTGATATTCCTTGTAATTAATTCTAAAATGGTTTCAAGATTTTCATATGATTCTATTGTGCAATAAAACAGCTTTTAGGCTTGGATGAGTAGAGCCAGACTGAAAAATTCAATACCATAGTCAGGATTTGAACCACGGATCTCCCACTCTCCATCTGGTTGCTCTAAACCACTGAGCTACTATGGCCAACACTTGTCAGTGTATGCTGAAATATCCTCATCTCTACTGCAATTTTCTGTTGACCCAGAGAATGAACTCTTTGTACACTTAGTATGAGCTGGTGGAATAAGAATAAGGGCATCTACTCCAAGTGACACAAGTGTTATTGCCGAAACAAGGCTATCTGGATATTTACTTTTTGTTTTATTTGTCTTATTGTGCCCAGATACTTTACACATGCAGAAGTAGCAATCATCATAGTGAATTTTTTGTTCACCCATATCATAGGAATCCCAAACTCCATTGATTTCTGTACCACTACCTAAGCCATTCACTACATGTTTTGCAAACAGTATGCGGAGCCCATACTCTATACTCATGCCATCTCCTGACCTGGCATTTAATTTACTGAAAACAGTCTTTTGTTCAGTAATGCAAATATTTTTAGTGTTTTGTCTTTGTTTATATTGGTGTTATATCCAGTGTTTCATTTGTGGTTATAACATTTTATAAATATCCTGATGATGGGAGCGATGCACACTCCCGAAACGTCAATATCTAATCATCTTTTCACCTGGCTTGTTGTCCGAGAAGAAAGTGAGTGTACATGTCTGTTTATCATGCAATAGTTGCCAGTTCTGACTTGTGTCAGTCATCAGCTCATTGCTTAGGAATATAACGGATAGAGAATAGGGAAGCACAGAAGGAATGGTTGATTTGTAGGTGTATATACAGCCTTAAGATGCAAAATATGTTACATTATCATTATTCTTTTGGTGCAAAAATATACATATACAATCTCAAATTATACATAGTGTCCATTATATCAAAATATCAAATTTCAAAAAAAAAAAAAAGAGTATGTGCTATGTGAAAACTGTTATCAATTTCAAAATAGCACGTTTGCTTCCTTATATGTAGCCTATTTTCTTCAAATCCAGAAAAGTATCACAGGACAGTATTATTATTCTATCACACTAGCTGTGTGTAACCAAGAAGTTTGAATATTAATCAGACTTGAAAAGATTAGCATCACGGCTAGGACTTCAATGTTGGCATAATGCTTGTAAGCAGATTAAGTCATCTCATATGATTCAAGTATCCTGGTAATCCTTCTAGGCAATCTTGAATACTTGAGATATAATTTATCTCCATCAGTGCTTTCAAGTTTTGAGTTGATCTTTATTAAGATTGTTTTATATTTCACATTGGCCATATAAAAAGTTATTTGAAATACAATGGTATTTTAAACGGATTTACATCTGTTGTACAGTAGATACATTTTCTTTCATTGCTTAACATTTATTATTTACACAATATTATACAAAATTCTTTCTGAATAAAATGGACTTAAGACGCTATTCCTAAGAAATTCAGAATATACATTGAATTTAAGTAAATGTCTTAATGTCAGTCTACTTAATCAACATTCTTACACCCATTTTTAAGAAAATAAATAAGTCAGAAAAGAGTAGAATGCAAAGAGCAGTTTGGGGTAGAGAAGTTTTTAAATTGTTGCATCTTTGTAAGATACTAAACCAAATACAAAGTCGGTATTTATTGGATACTTCTTTCTCACTTACTCCACCCCCCCCCCTCTCTCTCTCTCTCTCTCTCTCTCTCTCTCTCTCTCTCTCTCTCTCTCTCAGACACACACACACACACACACACACACACACACACACACACACACACACACACACACACACACACACGCACATACACACACACACACACACACACACACACATACAAGGATGGACAGATATTCTTCTAAACATGCCTTTCTGGTATTCAGGATTTTTCAAAATATGTATTTTTTTGAAATATCAATAAAAAAAATTTGAATGAAATGTCATAGTATCTTCTATGTACATGATGAAGTACAAAGAGGTGAGATTGAGGGAGGGAGGAAAGGAAAGAGACAGAGAAGGATTGAAAGGAAAAGCTTTGCATGGACAGGGACAAGATGGTGTTTAATTAGATGAAAAGGAATTATGACCATTGTACAGAAACATACTCAAAACCCAAATTGTTAAAAAGGAATGTCTGGAAATGAAATTATGAGAGTAGAAGATTAAAAGGCAGATGATATAGGAAATAAGGTTTTACCTTAAATATTTTTGGAAGCAGTGTAAAAGAATTTTCAGGGTAACTTCATGACTGTAGCCATGAAAGAGAGAGAGTAAAGCAATCATTACCATCAGCATAATCATCATTATCATCATCATCATCATCATCATCATCATGTTTTCTTCATCATTGTCATCAACTGTGTTACCATACTACCTGAAAAATCATGAGCAAATTTAATTTTGATACTTAATAAGGCATCCTAATTAAAGTTTTAACTTTTAGTGTAAGTTGGTCAAGAATCTTTTATTTTATTATGGCCACATAAATTAAAAACATATAAAACCACATAAACACATGTTTGTAGTATTATTATGGTTATGATATGATAGTGTAGGTATGTGCTAAAGCTTTCCTAACCATTAAGACAGGTAAGGATAGACTAATATAGAGATAGGATAGAATTTCTTAGAACAAAGAAATATACAGTTTAAATATCCTGGGCCTTAAGTTAAATAATTTTTATGTTTAGATGTACGTTATTGCACCTAGGTGTATTATGCATGTTTATTATCAGGGCTAGTATTTTTAGGTGTGCATCTTCTTTCTTAGGGTAAATTTAAGGTGATGCATCTGTGAAATTTGAAAATTCTACACCTTGCATGCTATCTGACTGAAATTTATGTCAGTTATTACACACAATAAGGGTAATCATTCTGCAAAGTTTCAAACTTCTAGCTTTTGTGGTTACAGAAATATTAATTTTATATTGTGTAAATTCACTATGCTGAGCAAAATGAGGCACACTATGCACTTTTAATTTTTTCCCCTAAATCTTCCACTGTTTATAGTTAACAAACATACAAAGAGATTTGTCATATTAGATTTTTTATTAACCTTCAGTTGTCTAAGAAAAAATTTTTCCTTATGCATAATTCATAAATTTGTAAAATTTTCAGTTTTTCCCATTTTATTTATTTTTTTGTTAAAAATTAAAGCATGTTTTCAAAAAAGTAATATGACTATTCCATTTAATGGGATTTTAAGTTATTATAATAAAAATGTAACACAAATACATAAAAAATTGCATTGTGTGCCTTCTTTTCCATATGTCAAAATGTTGAGAGAAAAAAAGTGTACGAGAAAACAGAGTTTAAAGTTTCAGCATGCAAAATTTCAGTATTTCTGACTTTCAGATCTCTTAAATTTCACCAGCTTCATTAGATGGACCCTCATCATTCTTGTTCTTCTCTTCTGCAGCAATCTTAGAGAGATATATTCATTCATTCATTTATTTATTATCTGAAAAGGTTCCCAGAGCCATAGCTCATGCTAGGGAACAGTACAAAAATATATAAAATGAGGGCAAACAGCCCTTAACAATACTTATATTACATTTTCATAGTAGGAATGAATTACTGTACAAGAATAACATATATGAAACATACAAAGATACAAACATTCACTATAACTCAAGAAATAATAGTAACAAAGAGCTTAACAGAAAAAAAGAAGCTACATATTCTATGGGGCATTAATCCATATTAATTTTTAAACAGTTCAGCTTTCAAACCAGCTATAAATGTATAACACTTTATCAGCTATCAATATATGCCTTCAGTAAATTTTCAGCAACTTTCCTTTTAAAATCTTTTATGTTCCTGCAGCCTTTCAGTTCCAGTGGCAGCACATTATAGTTGATAATTTCAAGAAGATTTTGAGGAATGTTGACCAGATTTCAAGCTTCTCTGCAGTCGATGTTGGTGCCTTACTTGACTAATTTCCTTTGAAGCTGGGCTGAAGTGAAGACTGTGAGCTTCTTTGATTAGTTTTTCTCCAGCCATGTATCCCATACTGAACTGGCACAATGCTCCTGTCACCCCAACATGCAATTTTTTCTTTGAAATAAAAATATCCTTTGGACATTTTAACCATATCATTTTGTTAAAAGCTTCATTAGCATTTTGAGATTTCCCTGCAGCACATCTCTTCAACAGTTCCTCATTTGCTATTCTCTAATATGTAGGAAAAAGCTTTTGAATTACTTGGGTTGTCAGTGGAGCTTTTTTTTTTTTTTTTTTTTAGTTTATTAGGCGGAGGAATCACCTCACCATTTGCTACGGCTCTGTTGTAGAAACACAAAGAATTTGAACTTCTAGGGCATTTATGGTGTTGTGGAGTACTGTCTGTTGAGTTACAGTGATATATAGTTGCATATATTGCTGTTTTCTTATACCCTTCATTAGAACAATGTTCTTTGATAGCTTTCCTATCATAATTAGTTAATTTTACTATTATATCTTCTTTCAAGCTTCCAAATTTCTGCCCACCCAAAGTGATTCCCTTTGTCTTCCTTTCTTTTGCCAAATTTCTTATTCCTGTTCCCAACCCCTTAGCTACGTGCTTCAAGCATTCTCCTTTTTATCTCAGTATCACTATATACTGCCAAATCCTGTAAGTACTTATGTCTTGGAGTCTCCATCTGCCAAATTGTTGTGTACACATTCTGCTTGAGATCTCTTCCACAATAGAGTTGCAGCTGTCATTTTCCATAGCACTTGAAGAACCACTATAGTTAGCTTCACAACTTCCAAAATTTTTATACTTTGTGACCAATTTTTGATAACCATCACTTTTGAATCCTAATGATTTTTGTTTCTGTGCACAAAAACTTTAATATTTGGACCTATCCTTAAAGTCAATAACAAGACATTTAATTACATCTATAATAACTCCTATAATATATAAAAAAGAAAATCCTCGTTTTTTTCTTTCCAGTGGTTCTCGTGTCTGCCAGTCTACACATTGCTAAGAAGCCCAGTTATATAAGCTAAGGCTAAAAAGTCTATATTTCAATGTTATTTTCTAGAGGCACCATTCACAACACTGTAAGGTTTTAGTGCTATAAAAACTTAAAAGCACTTTATATCGAGATTTAGCTGTATTGGAACACCACAGTGAAGCGAAATAATTATTAATTTATAGATGAGTTGTATTTATTACACATCTGCTTCACTTACGTACCTATTTTGAGGACATGTTTCGCAAATCATCGTTTGCATCTTCGGCTCTTATGCGACTAAAGCTTCATCACTAAATCAACAGATGGCAGCAGCAACTCCAGAATTACCCACACCACTGGATCAAGCTTTAGTCGCATAACAGCCAAAGATGCAAACGATGATTTGTGAAACATGTCCTCAAAATAGGTACGTAAGTGAAGCAGATGTGTAATAAATACGACTTATCTATAAGTTAATAATTAAAAGCTCTTATTTTTAATGTACCACATTAGCTGTAGATTCCTATAACACTAAAAGAAGCACAAAAAACTAATACAGCTCTGTAATAGCAAAAGAAAACTGTATTTCACAGCATCAACAGAGCCAGATGTATGTGCTTTCTTAGCAGAAAACACAAAATAGGCGGTAAACTGTATTCATTTGTACTACAAAATCCTTATTGAGCAGTCTAGCCAACAGAGGATATGCAGAACAAAACTTTCCTGTCACAGAAGGGCCCTAAATTCAAACTTGGCAAAGTGTATGAGCATAGCAACTTCGAAAGCACATGATTCTGTGGGCGTGACAGGTGCACCATCTGCACTGGCATTTAAAAGGTCACATATTTCAGAGTTTAAATGCCTCAAACACAAAGTGTGATTAGTTTTCACAAAGTTTAAAGTACATATTAATTTAATATGCAAAAACATAATTTTTCAATTTTTCAAGTTTTTTGGTCAAATTTCACAGATGCATCACCTTAAGCTCTTCGGAAAGATACCACAGTGTGAAGTTCTGTTTCTAGTTTCCAAAAGAGGCATTTTTTCATGCACCTTGTCCCCTTTTTGGGTACCTTTATCCTTTTTTCTCCCAACCATATCCATAATCCCCTTTTCCCCCTTTTTTCTTTTAAGTTTCATTCCATCTTACTCTATATGATTTTAATCAATATAAAATATTTAACTCTTAATTAATATCTCCTCAGCTTGCTGTAAACATGTGAAGAAAGCCTAACTCTTTCAGTAAACGCTGCACAGAAGTTGAAAGCAGACACACAGAAATGGAAAATTATGCACGACAAATCCTTTTTCTCTTGCTCTACCACTATACAGCAGCCCGCAATAATGCATTGTCATTGTATATCATTCTATTCTTTTAATTTCACCAGAATCAGTAGCCTACTGTTTGTGAATGTGAGTTTGTTACTGTGACAGACGTCATCTGTTTACATGGATTACGTCATGCAGAGACATCAGACAGAGTACACATGTAGTTCCAAGAATTGACTCTGGGTTCTGCTCAAAGCTGAATGCTTCAGCTGAGGTTCTGCTCCAGCATAAATGCGAACATCCTGGTAATTGTTGCGGTGTTATATAAGAGTGTGGACAGCAAGTGAATGAGTTGTGTAACAGTCACATTGACTTAGCAAGTGAACTGGTGTTAGTTCTTTGTTATATTACTAAACAAGTGTATTACTAGCTTTTACCATGCCAAAGGTGTCCAATGCTCAACTTATTGTTCTGGCTCAGGAATTCAAACAAGATGTTATAGACACAGATGGAACTGTTATTCAATGTACTATTTGCAATTCAGATGAAAAACACCAGCGACATCCATCAAACAGCCTATTTCCAGCTCTAAGCATCAAATGAACAAGACTCTTCAGGCAAACAAATCGCAGCAGCCTCTATTACGAAATGTGTTTCCACAGAGTTCTTCAAAAAGCCGAAATTTTAAGGAAATCAACATTGAGTTTGTGCAGCTCTTACACAAGCAGGAATTCCTCTCAGTAAGGTGAACCATCCAGTCCTCAAGAGGTTTCATGAAAAATACACAAAGATGTCACTGCCAAATGAGAGTATTTTAAGAAAAATTTACATGGAGCCTGTTTACCAAGAAACCATAAAAAGAGTCAAGGAGAAAGTGTCTGAATGCAATGTACGAATCATTGTAGATGAAACCATAGACTGTATGGAACGATATGTTTTGAACATTTTAGTTTTTCCCTTAGCAGGGGAGAAAGTTAAGCCCACTTGTTAAAAATGTATAGCTGCAGAAATCCAATGCCAGTACAGTAATGCAATCAATTATGGACTTTTGTCAAAAAATCTGGCCTGCTGGTACAGAGTTTTAGAAACTTCTTCTTGTGGTTATGGGGACCAGGCTCCATACATGGCTTCAGCTGTTAACCAATTGAAGCCTTTATTTCCTAAGTTGAAGCATGTGACATGCATGGTTCATGTCCTTCACAGGATTTGTGAATCAATAAGGAATGAATTCGACATCGCATATCATATCCTGGAAGAAGATTCTGCTAAAACCTCCAAATCATGTTGTGATCTACAAGGAAATCACTGGCCTGACCCTTCCAAATTGTCCGATCACTGCTCACTGGGGACCTTGGATCGAGTGTTCTGCTAAGTTGTGAGAATTTTGACAAAATTAAAGGGTTTTGTGCTTTCTTTGGATCTGGCCAATGGGGGTGCAATTTCTAAGGCACAGCAACTTCTGCTACCAGAGAAAATACATAATTTGCAAACAGAACTATATTGTGTCCATAGTACCTGACTGCAGTTATTAAACTATTAGAAGAATATGGTTTGGAAAAGGAGAAACAATGGAATATTTTTACTTCTGTGAGGCAGCAATTAGATGGCTTTGCCAAAGACAAACTTGAGTTTGGTCTTCAGAAGAATCCGGGCATTGAGGATTTTGCCACATTTGTAGAATTGTCATTCCTAGTGAATACAAGTTTTGCCCCACTACTTTCTGTGGATGTCGAAAGAAGCTATAGTATCCACAAAGACATTCTATTTCCTAACAGATACAGACTTACTTTTAAAACTTTAGAGATGCTTAATGTCAAAGTATAACAGCTTCATACGTTTTTCTTTTTCTGAGAGTGATAATTTGAAGTACTTGATTTTAATTCAAAAAATTAGAATAGAAGAAAGATAAATTGTTGAATTATTTGAATAAAACCTTTTTTCTTCTTTTTTTACCTTATTTGAGCAACTTTTCCCTTGCTTTTTTCATCTGAAATTTGCACCTAAAAATGCTAACCTGTATAATATAATGTTGTACTTGATGATTTATATACTTTTTATCCTTATTCTCCTTTTTGTTTTACTTAAGTATTTTCTTATTTGAAAATAATGCTCCAGTAAAATCTATTTTTGACAGAATTATCCATTTCCTCATTGTTGAATCATGATTGATTGTATATATTTTAATTTCTTCTTCTTTCATATTAATTCAGCTTCCATGCAATATGTTTTTGTTTATTTTTCTTTCATTATACAATTTTCTCAGGTAGGTGGCATTGGTTACCTGTTAAGAAAAGGCGCACCACCAGAAAAGCTGGTTCTAGGTGTTCCTCTGTATGGTCGCCTTTTTTTACTAGCCGTTAATGATACAGGTAATATTGGTTTTGGAGTTCCAACTAGAAAGGATCAAACTCTTCCAAGTGAGTATGTTGGAGAACCTGGTTACTGGAGTTACTACGAGGTAAGTTATTTTAAAGCAGTCAAATTAAATTTCCCAAAATCCAAATGTTAAGAATAGGTGTTTTCCAAATTCAAAATGGAAGTAGATATTTTGAGTTTGAATGGTTACACATTTAGCAAGAAGAAAAGAAGTTCTAGATAGATTACTACAAACACTCTTATTGAAATTAAATTTAGGTTCTGATATTTAGTTGTTCATTGAGTTTATTTATGTTATTTATTTACTCATTTATTAATTAATTGATCATTCATTCATTCATTCATTTATTTATTTAATTTGTATTCGGATTAGGACACCAATGTCAGTGGCCAATGTACAAAATAAAAGGGGCTTCACTACTTTTACTTCGTTAAGCAATTTATTTTTCCAAATAATTTTATTTCCTATAGCTCTAAAATTACCTTAAAATTAATTTAAATGTGTTCATGAGGTTCAGTCTCCAGCAGTACTGTACTTGGGCCGGTACAGGCCAGTAAGCCGTACCACCTAAAATTTGAACACACTGTAAGCGCACCATCTAAATTTGTGAAGCAATGCTTAGGATTAAGAAAAAAAATAATGTTTATATATTTGTCTTAGCACTAAACTGGAATGTCAACTTTTATATTAGCCATTAAGCTTCTTGGTATAACGATGAAGAGTCAGGCGGTGCGAACCAGGATTCTTAAGTGACTTTTAGTGAATACCACCTAAACGTTTTTCCAGTTTGGTGAGTACCACCTAAACTTCTTTCCAGTTGGGTAAGTACTGCCTAAACATTTTTTCCATCTACAGCACTGGTCTCCAGTAGAGGTACATTTTTAGAAGAACTCCATCCTTCTTTTCTTTTTAATGCTGAGTTGGTCTTTAAACTTCTTGTTGAAATCTAAAAGCCTGAAAATCATTTCCCTTTCATTAGATTTCATGGCAAAATCAGACAGCCTATATTCATCCATGGTATTTCTAAGAAACTTTTAGATCCATGACAAAGTGGAAAAGCACTCTCTGCTTCACATGTCATTGGAGTATTAGCAACCAATTTCAATAACTTTATAACATCACCAAAGGGTTTTTCAGGTTATTTTGAACTAAAACCTGCAGTGGAGCTATGCACTTTTATTTTTGAAAACTATTTTTAGAATACATGATATAGTACTGTTTTTAACTTAGCTTTATTTTAAAATGGATGGGACTGTACAACAGTTGAAAGAAGTTGTACAGCAAATGTATTTTTCACTGAAGAGAAGAAGTGCTGGTCATGTAAATTAGAGGCCAATAAGTGATTGAAGGATTAAAACCTGTTTTCTCTGCTAAATTATTATGTCATATACTTCCTTTGCTGTTACATTCCTTGTTATATACATGTCCTCACATCTTCTTTTTGCTACATTTGTTTCTTCCTCAATTATTATATTGTCAATGTAATTCTCAAAATTTGATATTCAAATGATGCTATTGCTTGCTTGATTGAGACAGAATCAATGGTGAGCTTTTTTAATTGGCTGTTTAAGATATGGGGCATTATTTTATAAAATATCTCTAACCGAAAGGAAAATTATTGTTGTTTCGGTTCTAACCTTGATTCACCCTGATCATCTGGTTGCTGGTATCTTCAGTGTTTTGAAGACATTCTAGAATGGCTTCATTATTCTCATGAAGTGTAAGAACCATTCTCAATTTAAAGTTCTATCTTGTGGCTCATCCCTGGAGGACTATTTGTTTCACAACTGAATCTAGACCAGCCACACTTGGAGGTAAACGATATTGATAGCTCTGCAGTAGTACTAAAAAGCAATCTTACTTGCTTATTTTAACATGCAGTTGGGAAATAATTAAGTTCAATTGTGTACATAACAATACACATAATACACAAACTGGCACTCTTCTCTTATAATTGCTTGGACACCTATGTTGACTGTACATAAATGCTAGCACCATCATAACTTTGGGATGTTGCTTTCATTTTCTCTTCTTGGACATAAGCGAGGACATTTTTAATGGAAGCTGCTATGTAGGAAGCTAGATGGATTTTAAAATGTCCAAAATCTTTCAACACTCCTCAGTAAATAACAGATAATAATGAAATACTACAGCAAACTGAATTAGAAGACACATCAGAAGTTTCATCTTCTATCACAAACTCAAAATCTGCATTAGCTATTTGTGCATTAGTTCCGTCATGACACACATGTTACATACACTCCAGTAAATAATTTTGTATATCCTTGAATGTCCCCTTAAAGACTGTAGGATTATTTATGTGATCTTTTACAACTATATCTAAAGTCCAAAGTAAAATTTATTAGCCCTCTATATATTCCAAAAGTTTAGATTCTGAAGTTTCATAATGTCCACATAAGGGAGATTCAAATTCACCACAAACTTAACCTCTTAACATAAAAGCCTGAGTATACTCTTGTTTTTAATTTTGACAAATAATAAAATACTGAATATATTGGTGCTTAACATTTCTGACCCATATACTCGTACACACCAATATATATTCTGGCCAAATTTGCTCATTCTGTCCTGTGTTTTAGTAGCCTCTTGATTCTTTCTCTAAATTTTGCTGTTTATTAATTTGAATATATGTATATTTCTGGGTAACAGTGTTTCTGAATCAACCAGTCCATCTACATTTTGTCTCTTTTGACATTTACATTTTTGCGGGCACACTTTGCCCGTGTAAACTATTATTTTGTCAATATCAGGTTCAATTGCAGATGCATTCCATCTCAACGAAGAACACAAAGTAGTCAGTAATTCTTTAACATTGTTCTTAATGAACCAATATAAATATATAAATAAATAAAAATAATAAAATGTTGACTGCGCGCGCACACACACACACACACACACACACACACACACACACACACACACACACTGTATGCTGGGTAGGTTAATTACATCTCCCGAATTTCTTGACCTCCATGTCATCTCCATTAACATTTCATATCATCTCTCCTCTGGTGGTCTCTTTCTTTCAGAGTAGAAGTTCTCGGTGGAGTTCTCAGCGTAGCATGGCAGGATGATATGCTCTTGGTAAACACTTCCTCCTATGTGAGAACGGTTTACTGTTTCCAAGCCGGCCTGGTGGGCAATTTCTAGACCACGGTGGGTAGGATGCCAGTTGTACTGGGGAGTTTTCAACTGGTAAATAGTAGGGAATATGCCCTCTGCACTGTCGTGACTCCCTGAGACGCTTCTTCTGTCTCCTCTCATTGTTCCTCCCCGGGACACCCCTCTTGGGGCTTAGGTACAGTAGACCGAAGCTTTCGGTGCCTTAGTAATCCCATCCTAATACTTTACTGAAATACTTATTGTTTTTAGTTAATTGATGGAAATTAATCATTTCTTCACACTAGCCGTATATAGGCTAAGGTTTTAGATAGATAGAGTCAACATGAAAAATGCAATGCCTTGGCCGGGATTTGAACCACGGATCTCCTTGTTTCCGTCCAGTCGCTCTAACCCATTGAGCTACCATGGCCAACGTGCCGTCCTGACACTAGACAGAATTTAGTCCCGGCCATGGCATTGAATTTTTCATGTTGACTCTATCTAACTTATTGGTTTATTTATCTCTTTATCATGCAAAGACAACAGGAAATCACAGTCATCACATAGGGACTAACTCTTAAAATATTTCACTATCGCTTAAGGACAACTACATTCCCATATCCCCTTGCAGTCTCAAGTAAATTAGCAGTAAAGTAACTTCTGCATTCTTTATCTAGATTATCTACATTACTCTATCTAGATTAATAGAAGTAGAGGAATAAACGTCTCTAAGAATAGTTTGTACGAGAGTACAGAAAGTCATGTGAGTGTAACACATAAGAGTTTTAGTTCTTAATGTCTACTTAAAATCGTGTGATCCAGTCAGTAAAGTTTGGCGGTTTCTTTACAAATTATTCTTCCTCTCCACATCTTTTATTGCTGCATGAATTTGTTTGGATGCATCTTCTTTGTTTTTATGCAGCCGGCTCTGGTTTATAATACTTAAGCATGATGTTATTTACCCCGTTCTTAGTTCTATCTCCAACATAAACAACTAAAATGTATAAATAAGCTAAACATACACAGGACTTTTAAAGGATAGGATATACAAACAATGCAAGCTAAAGTCGGACTTTCCAACTGAAGTAGTATAAGCTATCCGGTTTCGGCGTGCACCGCCAGTAACACCGGCGTGAAGAGGGGGGGGGGGGAGTGAAGTGGCAGAGGCAGCAAGAATTCACAATTTTCCACTGCGATAATCGTAATCGAAGGCGAATGTTGCATTGACTATTGCATGGGACAGGCCGTCAAGTCAGCGTACAGCTTACCAAAACAATTTCCCATTTAGGTAGATTTTAGACATCGTTTTGCTACAAGTAATTTACCAATATTCGTTACAATAGGTTTGGAGTGGAAAAGTGCCACTTCTAAGGCAGCATCCGACTGAGACATCCTGCTGTTACTTGTATTTAAATTCATAATTGAAAACATCCGCTTACATGCAATGGTTGTATCGAACGCTGGCATACATTTTAAGGAACTACATTAGTTTTGGGAAATTTCTGTTTATTAACCACCTTGTAAAATTAAAATAAATTACCGCTGTGGAGTTGTACGTATCCTTTAGGGTTGCATCGCACTACAGTTTTATCAGCTGTATTTGGACACTTTTCAAAACGCGCTGAAAATGGAATCAAAAAAAGTTAAAAGTTTTGGTGCCATATCGTTAATTTCTTTGTATTGGCCATTGAATTCATCCTGCAAATTCTGTAATGACATCTGGTATTCCCCTAGATTTTTTAACTACACAAATTTAATGATTTTAATGAAGGAAAATTGTCAATATTTCCGTGAATAAGTTGAATAGTAAAATTGTCATTTGGAAAGTTTGAATTCCATCACATATGGTGCCTATCAACTTGTTTCTCCTCTGCAACGAAATATTTAAATTATCTAAAGACAAAGTTATAACTACCTAAGAAACGCAAGATTAGTCACCCATTGTATATTGTACAAAGGAGGTTGTGGAGAACCTTTCATCTCCATAAACAAAGGTATTTCTTCAATTATTGCCAAAAAGGTGATAGCGTTTCGAGCAACTTAACCAGTGCACAATACAATAAAACCAAATGTAGTTGCATTCTGCCTGCAGTTCTGTTAACAATTGTTTTAAACTGTCGATGATATCTGCAGGTGGACACAATATTCCGAGCACTCTGTTAAACATTCTTGTGTAAATTCACCGCTAGTAAAATGTTGCCCAATTCTTGCTATTCTTAGAGCAATAATATAACTGCCCGAAGGAATGTTTTGCAGTTTTGAGTTCAAGTACCTGTGGAGCAGGGAAAAAAGTTATAGGTATTTGTGTTTTCTTAGCAGCAAAACCTACATCTATAAACTAAACCTTCTTAAAATCACAAATTCAAAAACAAAAGCAAAGCCATTAGGTTGTTACATTTTGGGAATATGACAATAATTCTGATATTAGTAGAGCAATTCGTTTCTTGCATCGCCAACAATGACATTTTAGGTTTAAGCATGTTTATTTTGGGAGTGCTGTGGAAAGGTTGAAGATTTTATGCTTAAGATTACATGAGAAATTAAGCATTGGGCTTTCCGTTCACTATTGACAAAAATATAAATATTTCCAAGAAGAGTTAAACATTTTGTATCGAAAGAGAAACTATGGTAACTCTGCACTGTCTGCTATGGTGTTAATGGTTCCTCTGTTGCCGCCGGCAACAGCTAATAAATTGAAGAAAAGTTTATCCAAATGTTAGATTTTTCCCCCCAATCGACTTCAATTGTTGTTCCCCCCAAAGAATAATGGAAAGTCTAAGCTATTTCATATTTCAATTGCGTTAATTTGTGATCGCCAGCCGGGACCGATCGATGACAGATCGCACGAGACTGGTCGTCTAGAATCTTCCATTCTAAGTAACTCGTTACATCAGTGACTTTCGCCGGCAAACTCGGAGCTTACACGCTCTTGTAGGATGCCAGTGACCTTGAGAGACTTCAGTTACTTGTTTATAGCACATTGTTGCCAGTGCAGTGAAAAGGTAAACCTTGAGTTTTAGTGTTAGTAATTCTTCACGTATAACATTAATATGGTGAATTGTTTAATGTTAAAAGTACAATAAGAAAAATGGCAACGCAATTTGCGGGTAAAGGTGACTGTGATTGTGATTGAAAACCTTTTAAATCGGCCCTTGAATACGCATTCTTTTGGTGATAAATATCACAGAACTTAGACTGAAAAGCCAACTCCGGACCTAAAAACTAAATCAACGGGGGTTTCGAAATGTGTTTTAGTAGCTCTTGGTATAAAGAGTTCCTTGGCTATGTGGTTGTAACAAATTACTGAAACTATTTTGTTGGCCATTTCTACTTTTTAATAATGAAAAGGATGCATGGAAAACAGATGGCATCAGTAACATGGTTAGTTTTCGCACCTTGAGGGTTCGTCATAAAAATTCAAAAGCTCCTACTGCTTCCATTGTAATGTTAGTAAAGTTTGCAAAAACAAGCATTGATTACTTCTTTACGTCACGCGTTAAGAACTCAGTTGAAAAACATAATGAAGGTGCGAAAAGAAATAGATTTATAATGGGGTGATTGATAAATCGTGTTTGCTATTTAACAATATTCTATTCAGAGGTAGTGACGGGTCCTAAAATTCGGATAATAGAGGTAACTACGTCCAGCTCTTTACACCTAATTGCTCAAAGAGCTGATAAGTTAGAAGAGCATCTTTGGACTGCGACTGTTTTCAGGAATGTCAAATGTCATTTAGAATGACATTATTGAGTGCCTTTTTCGTGTTTTGATTAATGAAATAAAGAATGATGTAAGTGAGAGAAGTTTTATATCAATAATCAGGGACGAAACCACTGATATATGAAATAAATCTCAACTATCAACTGTTCTTCGTTATGTTTTACCAGTTCAATCCCCCGCATGGCATGCGGGCACCCAAGATAACCCAGGAGCTAATCCTAACAGCAGCTAAAGCTGAGCTCCACATAATCTCCTAAGTTGTTTGGCAACAAAATTCTCCCCAACCTAAACTAAAATTAAAACACCAGGAGCTGGGTATTGCACCCTGTCCCTTCACCCCGAAGGTACAATAATTTTAACCTCACAAAATTCATCAACCTCAAAACCTACACCATATCCATCCTACAAAATCCCGTTCGAATACCTTACCTGCGGTTAAACCCTTAACGGGTAGGCACGCAGCAAAAACCTTCTGGCTATATACAGCCAGCCAGCACCTCATGGTCATGGACGGGTTCAAGAAAGAATTACCCACTTCGATAGCGTAGATGGTAGCGTGTCTGCCTCACGTTCAAGAGGTCCCGAGTTCGAATCTCGGTTTTGGTGAGCTGCCTGTATTTTCCGGGGTTTTCCCTTATCCTGAAAGACGAATATCGGGTAGCTCTAAGCTCCATGAACCCTGGGCTCATTTGAGCATCATTTCACCCATTTCATTCATTGTCCGATATGACTTAACGTTGGAGGACGTAAATTAAAAAAAAATGAGTTGTAGGTTTTTGTGACGTGTAGTAAGAGCACAGCAGTTAATTTGTCCAAGCATTTGTTCGAACTCATGGAGGAATTCAAATCTGGCGCGAAACTCTTAAACAAACATATGATGGTGCAGCCGTGATGGCTGGAGAGTGTAACGGTTTACAATAAATTGTTAGAGGGAATTGTGAACAAGCTTTATTTGTGCATTACTATGCCCACAAGCTTAGTTTAGTTTTGCAGCAATCAACCAGTCAGATAAAGAAGTGTAGAGTATTTTTTCGAATAGTGTCAGGACTGTCTAATTTTTTTTCAGTCACCCAAAAGAACAGAGGCTTTAGACAATGAAGTGAAAAAAGGCATTCCAGCAGTTTCTGGCACAATATGGAACTACAAAAAAATGGATAAAACAGAAAATGACATAAAATTATCACGACGAATGTTTTATGAGATCATACTCAGCTAAAGAAACAAACTCTGTTATTTGTACTCTTTCGCTGAATTTCGAAACAAAGCAGCCTACGAAGTTCACCAAGAGTCGTAGGTCATGGGATTTAAGGAAGCTTTGTCGCTGGTGTATAAACTTCATGAATTAATTTTGACTATTTCTGGCGCCAGGGCATCGGCCGAACGATCTTTTACACCGCTCTGCAGAATATACACTTATCTCAGAAATACTCAAAATTGACTTTCATCTCTGGCCTTGTTATTAGTGGAAAAAGGGTTGTTTAATAAACTTAATAAGCAACAACAAGCAACACTGAAGTTTTTCGAGAAGAATCGGCGCATTGAACTGAAATACAAATAGACACTGTAAATTGGACAGATTGTAAAATAGGTATGTCGCTATAATTTTCTATTATATGTGTGTTTTTTGTTTTGTTTTGTTTTTTAATTTACGTCCTCCAACATTAAGTCATATCGGACGATGAATGGAATGGGTGAAATGATGGCCAAATGAGCCCAGGGTCCATAGAACTTAGAGTTACCCGACATTCGTCTTTCAGGATAAGGGAAACCCCCGGAAGAAACCTTATCCAGATAACTCACACTGATCGAGATTCGAACTCGGGACCTCTTGAACGTGAGGCAGACATGCTACCACTACGCTGCTGAGGTGGGCATGTGTGTGTGTGTGTGTGTGTGTGTGTGTGTGTGTGTGTGTGTGTGTGTGTGTGTGTGTGTGTGTGTGTGTCCACTCTGCCACTCCCCAGATTAAATCTGAAGCAACCGGCAACATTTATTAATCACTAACGTCACCTGAGAGAGAGAGAGAGAGAGAGAGAGAGAGAGAGAGAGAGAGAGAGAGAGAGAGAGAGAGAGAGAGAGAGAGAGAGAGAGAGAGAGAGAGAGAGAGAGAGAGAGAGAGAGAGAGAGAGAGAGAGAGAGAGAGAGAGAGAGAGAGAGAGAGAGAGAGAGAGAGAGAGAGAGAGAGAGAGAGAATGTTACTCTTCTGTCGTAGTGGTGTGGCAGTGGCCGCTACCGTGGGAATGGCACTGGGACCGCTGGGTTGAAAAGGCCTGAGCTAAAGGAATATTCATGTAAACATATGATAAGAAAATGCACTTAATCTTCTTGAAAGCATTAAAAAATAATAAATATGTTTTTTCCTTACTAATAATAAAAAAAACTATAGTAAAATGTTCTTTATAGGAATAAAGTATCTTCACAACCTTATATAATTGTAGATGGTGATCACCTGTTTTTATGGTAGTAATATATTATTAACCATAGCATGCTTAAGTTTTATGTCTTAATTATTATTATAATTATGAGCAGTTGTTCAAATATGAAAAGTTTCTATATTCTCTATCAACATAGCAGTGAACAGAGACAACTATATTACCATCTGTATTAGCAAACGTTATGTGTTCATAATGTCTTTGTGGGTTCGTAAAATTAAAAGTCCAATTTGCCGAAATTCTAAATGTTCTTTATTTCCGTTGAAATACACTGTTCAATTCTCACGTAACAACATTACATCACATATACCTACAACACAATCTTCAAAGGTCGATAACAATAACAAACAGCGTTCAGGCTAAAACACTCTCGTTACACACAACTGACTCACTGTTTTACAAAAACTGTCCTGCTGGCGTGTCACAATCGCTTATATATAATCATTCATAATTCGAGAGACTTCTGGAGCAAATAAGAAAAATAACTATTCTCTGTCAATCGAGATATCTCTCAACCTTTCAAACATGAAATTCTATCTGTGCCGGCGAGTCCTTTATCTAAGCTATCTTCATTTGCCAGCCGCTTGTGTACACTAGCCGAGCGAACTGCTTATGCAAGCTCGTGAAACACTATCCGCTGTCTATTATCTATTTGCGCCGAAACTTTTATGCCTGTTACCGCGACAATAATGACTCAATTGTACTAACCTACTTTATTTATAATTACCTTCAATTTTTAAATAAGATATGTCAATTTATTCTGTGACATTGAGCATAGCAGATTAATTTGCTATTTCTATGCGCCAGCACTCAACGTAAGCCTCCCAGTGTCTTTCTTTACTCATGCATTCAGGGTCTAAAATTCTCTATCATTGTGAACTTAACTGCCCGGTGTTATTAAATATAAATAACATTGTCACATTAATAACTTGTAACGTAAGCAACATCACTAAATTAATATTTTCTTCAGATCTGCGAAGAACTGCATACTGATACAGACTGGAAGATGGTAGAGGATGAAGTTACGCATACTCCATATGCCTACAGCTTACAGAAACACCAGTTCCTTTCATATGATAATATGAAGAGCATCGAAGACAAGGTGTGTTTATATACATAAATCTAAGTTTATCCTTTATGTTGTTAGATTATTCTGAAATCAGTAAAAGAACAGCAGCTTCTTTTCTTGTGTGCAGCAGCCTGGGTTATAATCTGCACTCCCAACAAGCTTCCTGACTGAGTTTTCTTTCATTTCCTAATTGTGATGCGTACATTAAGCTACAGCTGCATACGGAGCATATGACTGTAATGCTGACAATACATTGACTTATAATGGCTGTAGGACTCTACCTTTAAAGTAACAGCATGGCTTTTGAGAAACTTTCTATTAATACATCCCTACATGGACATTGTTGATTGGTAGGTAGGACATACTTTGCTTGTATCTCAAAATTTAACAATAAAAGTGTATACTCCAGAGAAAAATTTAAAATGCAGGCTTTTTTTTCAATTACATTACGCAATAAAATATTTTTATGATGTACCTATTTCAATTACTTGCAATAGCTTTGAAATTCTGCTATTATCGTCTTTAAAGGTCATAAAAAGTTGTATTAAAAGTTTTTCCAATTTATTATTATGAGATAAAGAGCTGCTTTTCCTACAGTTATAAACTACCTGTCTCATTACATAATGCTGAGGTATGAGTCATATTTTAAAGAGTCAAAAGAACCTTAGATTTTTATTTAGCTCTGAAATAAGATTACGTTTCAAAACATATTCTCCAGTATGAGTTGGTTTGCACTTATTGGTTGTCTGTATTGCTGAGCAATAATTAATATGTTTTGGAATTCTACAGGTGAAATTTGCTATGGAATCCGGTCTTGCTGGTATTATGGCATGGTCAATTGATACAGATGACTTCCGCGGTATGTGCTCAGTTCATAAGGATACAAAATTTCCTCTTATGAGAGCCATCAACAAAGCCATATGGAAAGCTACTAGAATACATGAAGAACATAAAATAGAAGAATTTCTTCATCTTACACTCCTCTAATATTAAGTTTTACAAACATACATATAATATAATTAAGCATAGTTTCAAAGTGAAGTTTTTTATGGAAACAAAATGAAACATTTTTATCTTAAGCAGTCTTGTACAGGTATGAAGATAAAGAAAACTGGTTTATACTAATGGATCTTAGTTTTAATCTGCAGAACATTGCAAAATCTTCCAGCATACTCACAAAACCGAAAAGGCGACTCAACAGCCCTTTCTGGACCACCGCTCGACCCCACATCCTATATATGAGTTCTGTTCAAAAAGTTCCGCAACTTTGTCCGCAAAATGTTTCTACGCTTACCTTTTACTCATTGTGCATGGCCTCCTTCAAAATACTCTCCTCCACAATTGATACACAGCTCCCAAAGCCGATTCCACTTCCGGAAGTAGCCTTAGTACACCTCTTTCTGGATCGCACGCAGCCCAGTTTGCGATTTTCTTTTATCTCGTCTATAGTTGCAAATCTTCGTCTTTTCAATGGCGTTTTCAACTTTGGAAATAAAAAATAAGTCCACAGGAGAACATCTCGTCCTTATTTGCGTGATCCAAAAGATCTTCATAGTTTACGAGGCAATGATCTTTCAGGTCTTGACTCAAGAGCCGTGGGACGAACTTGGCAGCAATACAATTCATTTCAAAATGTGTCAGAATTTCATGACATGATCCAACTAAAATGTTACATTCTTCTGCTATCTCTCGGACAGTCAGTTTTCGATTGGTACGTTCCTGACATGAGCGTCGTTGGTAGACGTCGAAGGGCATCCTGAACGAGGGCCATATTTAAATTCCTCCCGGCCATTTTTAAACCGCGTGAACCATTCGTAACACAGAGCATGGCTTAAGCACTCGTCCCCGTAGGCTTCCTGCACCATTTTTTTTTTAATTTACGTCCTCCAACGGTAAGTCATATCGGACGATGAATGAAGTGGGTGAAATGATGCTCAAATAAGTCCGGGGTCCGTGGAGCTTAGAGCTACCCGACATTCGTCTTTTAGGATAAGGGAAAACCCCGGAAAAAACCTTATCCAGGTAACTCGCCCTAATCGAGATTCGAACTCGGGACCTCTTGACCTGCATCATTTGGTATGTCTCAGTAAAGGTTTCCTTGAGTTTCACGCAAAATTTAATGCAGACCGCCAACAATGTGAGCGGGCTATGATCAAACACAGTCGCGTGCAAGGATGCCAACCTCATTTTGCTCCAAATGAATTGGCGCGAATTTACAAATGTTCCGGATCTTTTTGAACAGACTTCGTCTAAATAAAATATAGCTCTATTATCACTAGAATCACTAATTTCGTATGCTTTGAGAATGCAAGGTAAGAACAATGCTAGTTTGGACTTAGTGGGCTAAACAAATACCGTCCTCAATTACGAAGTAACACAATCATAAACTGTGACGACTCACGTTCTGTTGATAACAGCATCCTAAGGCTAACGGGAAAGTGAACCGTTTATTCTCCCTCAATAACAAAAGCCTTGGCTTGTTCAAAATAACTCTTTTAACACACTGTTAATAATTTAAATTCCTGTTCCCAATGATTACAAATATTATGTACACACACACAAACAAATAATAATGGCCATTAAGCTGCTTACGTCACGATGAGTCCTAATAAAATTTATAGGTATGTTTATTTATTTGTGTTATGAATAAGCTAAAAATATATAGTTTTTACGAATGTGCTGCAAACATCACTCCCTACCTCCCCCATACAATTTTGTTAAAACGTGTAAATACATCCAGCTTTGCCCGCCTCGGTAGCGTAGATGGTAGCATGTCTGCCTCACGTTCAAGAGGTCCCGAGTTCGAATCTCGGTCAGGGTAAGTTACCTAGATAAGGTTTTTACCGGGGTTTTCTCTTATCCTTCCAGACGAATGTAGGGTAACTCTAAGCTCCATGGACCCTGGACTCATTTGAGCATCATTTCAACCAATTCATTCACCGTCCGATATAACTTAACGTTGGGACGGACGTAAATTAATATATATATATATTGCTGTGGTTGCATTTTATGCCTTGCATTCATTGAAGTGGTGATCTTTTCAAAGTGTAGACGTGTTTTTCAAAGTAAGTAAATATGACGCTATTGAGCTTATTTTATATTAAAGTTGAAGTCACGCAGTAAAACAGCACACTTAAGCTTGCGGGTGCTGAGCGATTAATGAACGAGGCTACTGACAGAATTACCACACAAGATTGGGAAACCCGAGTTGCACATTCAGAACGTTTGCAAAGAATGATCCATAGAAATTGCAAGGGACTATATCACCGAACGTATAATTATAAAACCCAGGAACGCTGAATCTTGCTTGTTTGTTCCATTTATACCCCGCCTTTAACTACTATGTTCATATCGGCGGCCGTTCTCCTTTGGAACATACCGAAGGTGTTAACTCGTTATCTTTTGCTTTTTAATCATTACATCACGCACACATTCACACTCTCAATCATACATTCAGACTTAGGGGAAGATGGGGAATTATCTTGGTCGGAGAAATATCCCCACCCCCACCGCCGGGAATCGAACCCGGGACCCCTAGCACGGTAGGCAGGTGCTCTACCGACTGAGCTACGGGGCCAGCCGGGAACGCTGAATCAGATATTGACACCACTGAAGAAGAAGAAGAAGAAGAAGAAGAAGGAAGAAGAAGAAGAAGAAGAAGAAGAAAGAAGAAGAAGAGGAAAAGAAGAAGAAGAAGAAGAAGAAAGAAGAAGAAGAAGAGAAGAAGAAGAAGAAGAAGAAGAAGAAGAAGAAGAAGAAGAAGAAGAAGGAAGAAGAAGAAGAAGAAGAAGAAGAAGAAGAAGAAGAAGAAGAAGAAGAAGAAGAAGAAGAAGAAGAAGAAGAAGAAGAAGAAGAAGAAGAAGAAGAAGAAGAAGAAGAAGAAGAAGAAGAAGAAGAAGAAGAAGAAGAAGAGAGAAGAAGAAGAAGAAGAAGAAGAAGAGAAGAAGAAGAAGAAGAAGAAGAAGAAGAAGAAGAAGAAGAAGAAGAAGAAGAAGAAGAAGAAGAAGAAGAAGAAGAAGAAGAAGAAGAAGAAGAAGAAGAAGAAGAAGAAGAAGAAGAAGAAGAAGAAGAAGAAGAAGAAGAAGAAGAAGAAGAAGAAGAAGAAGAAGAAGAAGAAGAAGAAGAAGAAGAAGAAGAAGAAGAAAGAAGAAAGAAGAAGAAGAAGAAGAAGAAGAAGAAGAAAGAAGAAGAAGAAGAAGAAGAAGAAGAAGAAGAAGAAGAAGAAGAAGAAGAAGAAGAAGAAGAAGAGAAGAGAAGAAGAAGAAAGAAGAAGAAGAAGAAGAAGAAGAAGAAGAAGAAGAAGAAGAAGAAGAAGAAGAAGAAGAAGAAAGAAGAAGAAGAGAAGAAGAAGAAGAAGAAGAAGAAGAAGAAGAAGAAGAAGAAGAAGAAGAAAACGAGGACGACGAAGACAGGAATGCATTTTTGCAGTTCGTTTGTAGTACCCTGGTCCGCTATTAAGGTAAATCTTTATTAATTATTATAACTTTATATTTATGTTTGAACATTTTTACTGTTGTTTATATAAAATTTAACCGTTTCATCGACGATTATTTAAACCCTGCACGGTCCAGGAATAGACCCAATAAACAGCACAAGTCAGGTAAATTGTTAAATGCTGTAAAATTTTTCAGAACTACGCATTCGTAGCTTCCGTATTTATAAGTAGTTATTTTAATAAAACAAAAACTGGTTTAAAGTCATTAAACGCAGTATACAGTTACGGCATCATTAAAATAGTTGCTATATTCACAAATCGTAAAAAAAAGGCAGTACGACATTTTTTTTTTTTTCGAACGCATCTAATTTGTGAGCATCTTTTTTTATTCCATTTATACCCGCCTTTAACTACCATGGTCATATCGGCGGCCGCTCTCCTTTGGAAGGTGTTAACTCGTGTTTTAATCATTAGATCAGGCACACATTCGCACTCTCATACTTACAGACTCTGGGGAATATGGGGAATTATCTTGGTCCAGTGGCGAATATTATGGGCTATCAAAGCTATCACCGAAGCCCACATCTAAAATAAACTAGAAATTAATAAGCAATATTAATAATATTGAAATAACAGCAGTTTCCCCCATAAAGAATTAGTGCGTAGAGTGGAATATCTTTCTTCCCAAGCATTGAACAGACGGGAAAGCACAGCTTCAGAAGCTCTCTGTTGCAGCCTTCTGTAGGGTTAGGGCAGCGGGAGACGAGGTGGAGGAATGCAGGATTCAGCACGCTAAGGCTTCGGAAACCTACATCGCAACACACATACGAGCTTTTCCAAAATGTAGCGTACGGACGCGACTGGCTTTGGAATTCCGCATAGCACGTGGAGTTAAAGGCAAGAAAGAGCGTGTTTCCAATTATTGTGTGATTGCTATGATCCTCAACAGCCGTATTAGTATTGTTTCAGGGGCGGCCGGTGAGACATTGTATTGACGGTGCCATAAACAAATAAATAAACTAAATAAATAATAAATGAATGAATAAATAAATAAATAAGTAAGTAAATAAATAAATGTTGTTAAAATATAAATATGTGTACGAATATTGAACGATTTAGGTAATCTTATCAATAATCCATCCTATTTTATAATATACTGTCACCCAATCATCGGAAGGCACGACCAACTGATGGCTGAGTGGGGGACAGGAGGCATTCACCATTTATCTCGTGTCACTAACTGAGGGGATGGTTGGGAAAATGTCACTGGTCGCTGGCCGCCTCTTTCCCCTCCCCCTGACGTCTGGAACAGTCGGGATATTTCATCTAACCCGGAACCTTCTAGATAGGTCAGTTGGTCTTATATAAGCGACGCGCCGGGCTGGAAGAGATTCAGTTCTTGGCGAGCAGCCGTGACGAGCGCAGTGCTAGCGAACGGACTGGAAGACTGTGTACGTGTATCAGAGGAGTTGTACGTCATTGTGAGTGTAGAGTGGACCTGTGACAGACGAACGTGTGGATTGTAATTGTGTGTGTGTGTGTGTTGTGTGTGTGTGTGTGTGTGTGTGTGTGTGTGTGTGTGTGTGTGTGTGTGTTACGTAATTCTGTGTAATCGGCAAGTGTTCCAACTGTAATTCGGTAGAAATAAAGAACATTTTGAGTTATGTGCAATTGGACTTTTAATTTCACGAACCCACAAAGTCACAATACTATACCAAACAGAACGTATAGGGAAACGAAATAGATATTTATTATATCCGTACTCTTGTTACGCACAGTAGAAGTTTGATAATACAATTCATGGAGAATGTGACACGAAGCGGTTCGTGTAGGATTTCCCGACAGATAGACAGTTAATTTCCATGTTTTACTGCACTCTAGCGGATAAAGTGTAAGTTATGCGCCAGAAAAACCGGTGGCACTACCTTCTTCCACAAGAAGCCGTGTATATGCAGACATCCTAGGCCTTAACACAGGCGCTTATGAGCGTAGACGGTGCCGTTCTGGAATCGCCACCAAGCTACGGAAAATAATCAGAACAGAGCGCTTGCATTTAACGCGCCTATTCACACGAGTGAGCAGATACTCAGAAACAATCCTTTTTGCGCAATTCCTATGCACTTCTCTTTCTTTCGTTTTCATACACATGGTGCCATGGCACAGCGGCACTACCTCACAAGCCGCCCCTGGTTTATTTCATAGTGTACGATGTACCAAGACAGTTACTAGCGCTAATTCTTCGAAATTGGTGAAGAATGTGTACTTAAACAATTAGTGCAAAGACTGTTTCTTGGAGTTTAAATACGAGTATAAGTTAGTGACAATAAAACACGGAAGGCCTACTCCAGCTCTTCCGCACTTGCAGTGTGAACAGAAGAGAAAAAATAAGAACCATTATAAAAAAGTATTTTAGTATAAGTAATTACGATAAGTATGAGTGGTGACTGGCTCATTCGAACAAAATAAACGTTATTGCTGGCCCTACTTGTTGTTTGCAACTGAGAAAACACCCTGGAATGCTATGGGTTTCGCAAATTTAGCTTATTTAATCGCATAAAAGATCAACAACGCAACGCATATAAAATCTTTCACGGCATTCACGAACGGACAGAAATATGAAATGAATAAAATCTTATTTACTGCAACTCAAGGACAAATTCGTCTTAGCAACTTGGTTCTTCTATCGGTGGAAAAAGACATTCTTGTTTCGTTGAGAAGACATAATGAGGAACTGCTTTTTGATAGTGTCACAACGCAGTTTACCCGTAAAGAAAGACGCCTGGAATTCATGTGTGGTGTGGTGAAATTGTTTGTTTTCCTTTTTTAATTGTTTGACAGGTTGTTTCAAGAAAAACTGATTTAAATGCATTATTGTAAAGTTTACATTTAATCAACCCTTATTGTCCGGATCTGGTAGGCTATTGATAGCCCAAGTTACAATCCCAGCATATACCACTGTCTTGGTCGGAGAAAAGTCCCCATCCCCGCCGCCGGGAATCGAACCCGGCACGTTAGGCAGATGCTCTACCGACTGAGCTACGGGACCAGCCTGTGAACATTTTGTTTTGTGTGCAGATGAACGGTATGTAAGCTACATAAGCGAAGTGTCCTCCGGTTCAAGGTTTTATAGTTCAGTTTGTTACCACGCGATAATCATTGCACGAGGGGTGTTCAAATGAAAAGGTACGAAATGTCTTAAAAACCAAACCGGTTGAAATTTGAATATGCGGCTTTGGGATAACGTAATAAGACATCTTGACGCGGCTGTAGCGTCCGGTCTGGTTGAGAGCATGTGCGCCCGCACAAGTCAATCGGAGTCACAGTCTCCCCCGTGTGTGGCCATCATCCGGCGATGTAAATCGACCGGTTTAACACCTTCCTCGCCTTAACACACTGTAATTTCTATTGCGGGCTAGTAAAACTGTACATACTGTAAATATGATACCATTTGTCTTAACTTTTTTTTTTTTTTTTTTTATGAAACACATATTCTCTATGAATTTTGTTGGTGAGTAAATCTGAATCTAACTCACCTAACTTTGGACAGCAGCGCCAATGCAAAAAGTATGCGAAGTTCTTCCAAAACGCCGTCTCCTATAAACAGCAGTGAATTGCCGTGGTTTAAAAAAATATAGCAGTCAGCATTGCCTAAGGAAGGAGGTAGGTAAAAACTTAAAACTTGAAATAAAATACGCATGATTTGTTTTTAAGTTTATTTCACACATTTTAAATTAAATACACTGTGCTGTATAAATATTAATTATACTGCAGATGTCATTGGATTAATAAATGCAAGTAGAAGAGCTGTTTTGAGCACGTGGAAAACACGCAGCGTAGGTGATAGCGTGTTTGACTCACGTTCAAGAAGTCCCGATCAAGAGTTCCAATCTCGGTCTCGATGAGTTAAGGATGGATAAGGTTTTGTTTTTCTGGGGGGTTGGGAATCTTATTCTGAAAGATGAATGTCGGGTAACTCTAAACTCTGTGGATCCCAGGCTTATTTGAGCATCTATTCACTCATTTCATTGTCATCCGATATGACTTAAGTTAAAAAAAAAGTTAAACCCATGGCATTACAGTCCATATCGAATCACCACCTACCAACCCGACTGCCGGCCTCACGTCCACATACGCAAGGTAGAGGTGGGCGATCGTCCAACCCATACAGTGAGATGTGGTCAGCATCTCGGTACCCCAGTCGGAAAGTTGGCTTTCATGACCAGGGTCGCTTACCTATCGCAAGCTCCTCAATTTCCTCACGTTGCTGAGTGGACATTAGTCTTATATCCGGGACCCAAAATCCGTACCCTCAGGAGTGGGATTGAACGCCGGTTACATTCCGTGGCAGGGAACCAAAGCACGATGCCTTAGCCCACTACGCCACGGCGCAGGACTATGACTTACCTTGGAGGACATTAATAAAAGAGGAAGAAAGAAAGAAAGAAAGAAAGAAAGAAAGAAAGAAAGAAAGAAGGAAGGAAGGAAGGAAGGACGGAAGGAAGGAAGGAAGGAGGAAGGAAGGAAGAAAGAAAGAAAGAAAGAAAGAAAGAAAGAAAGAAAGAAAGAAAGAAAGAAAGAAAGAAAGAAAGAAAGAAAGAAAGAAAGAAAGAAAGAAAGAAAGAAAGAAAGAAAGAAAGAAAGAAAGAAAGAAAGAAAGAAAGAAAGAAAGAAAGAAAGAAAGAAAGAAAGAAAGAAAGAAAGAAAGAAAGAAAGAAAGAAAGAAAGAAAGAAAGAAAGAAAGAAAGAAAGAAAGAAAGAAAGAAAGAAAGAAAGAAAGAAAGAAAGAAAGAAAGAAAGAAAGAAAGAAAGAAAGAAAGCGTGGAAGTGTGGACCCAAAAAGTGCATGTCTCATATAAGATGTGTGAAACACTTAAAACCCCACATATTTATGCAATCCGAATTTGATAAACCAAGGATAGGTGTATTTAAAGATAATTAGAATATAAGTACACATTTCAAAACACATAGTATAATTTCACAGTAGTTTCTTATTAAAATACGGTCATTAAATATTTACAGATTAAAGAAACATGCTATGCCTTCATTATTCTTTTGGAGACAACAATTTAATATAATGCACAAAAAGAAAGTTGTCAAAGAAGTGCAGAATGGAGGGAAGTTCAATAATCAGTGCAGAATGCTGTGTATAAGATGACATTTGTAAGAACCAAGGTTAGCATCTCGAAAGTGTGTTTCTTTCCCCATATAGTTTACCTGTGCAGCTGTACAATACTTTACCCCCAGTGGTACGTAATCATTAACATTTTTAAGAATAAATTGCAAGCAGTGTTTATTTCTTGTTATGTAGGTCCTAGAAACGCAAAAAATAAAAGATACCATAAAGATTGCGCTTGAATTTTAAATAACAACTTTCCAGATAAAATTAACATACTCTTATTTGCTGAATTCTAAGACAAAGCAAATGGATGGTGAGGCAGTTAAACGAAGATGAGTTTAAAAAAAGATTTGATATAATAAGATTTAACATCCTTTAAGCGGTTAGGTCGTATGATGATGAATGGAATTGTCAAATAAGCTCGGGATCGATGGAGCTTAGATTTATCCAAATTCTTTTTAGGATAATCGAAAACCGAGAGAGGGAGAGAGAGAGAAGAGCCTTATCAATGTAACTCACTCTAAAAGGATTCGAAATCAGAACCTCCTAAATATGAGGCACACTACCCTCACTCAACATAGGTAAGCAAAGTTTCTTGAAATCAGCAGACGCCACAGGTTGAACCTGTGTGGTTGAATTTAACGTAGACATGCTACCCTCACTCCACAGAGGCGGGCAAACTGCATATGCCTCTGTAAAACCTTTGGGTTGAACGTAAGGGAACACGACTTGACTGAATCTAAGGGAGGTGGAGAGAATATGAGAACAGAAAAAAATTGTGTGACGTAGTAAATGAGCATTTTATTACTATTTTGATAGGAGGCATATTGCACGGCATTTATTTATACTCCGCAGCAGGTGCAGCTTAATTAACTTTATTTCAAAGTTTTCCCGCGCATACTATACAGGGATACCACAACGACGGGAAAACGAAGACTGATTCAGTAGTATTCACTTTGACTAAACAAAGCAGAACAAAAAACCTCAAACACATATAATTATGTAATAATAACACCACTAATTATGTTAATTTGCAACGAGATGAAGATGCTCGAAAAATGTCTTCTTAATGTTGGCAGATCTGTAGATGGACAGGTCAGAACATTTGAGCTGCCATTCCAACTCTGTAGATGTCGTCTTTCAATATGCCTTGCTTTCGAACACGATGTATAATAAAATATGTAGAAATTAATTTGAAACTATTCCTCATAATCCATAGTTACCAACATTTTAGAAATCAGTTATTATAGTTACTGAAGTCCTGCATGTAACATTAACGTTTTATTTAAACTGTATTACATATATTGATAATGGAAAATACATTTTACAGCTCAAATGTATTTATTCCGGATTTTCCTGTAAGGAAGTCCATGATCCAAGTCAGTAATGTAGCGGATCTTTTTCAGACGTGAACGCCCTCCTGAGCTGCAGGACTTAGGTAATTTGCTCATTTCTTACTTGATGAAATTGTGTTCCTGTATCACAAATAAGAAACCACAAAAGGAAAAGTAAAGTGCGATAACATAATTAATATATCTTTATTTTCATGTCTGAACAACGATGACTATGGTAGTTACACTAAAAAACAGTTTTTAGTTACATTAACAAATCTATGCTTTGTACATGGAGGGAAACAGGCTCAGCAAACACAAGTTGTTTCAAAGTAACTTTACTGTAATGAAGATGTTTGTTTGCATAATTCCATCATATTTACTACAACCTCCTTACTCTAGAACTCTAACTTATTCTAAAGACGAAAAAGATGGAAAAGGTATATAGGTACACTATGTACCCAATATTTAAAATTAGATGCATTTATCCTAAAATATAGTTTGTCTCCGTCATCCCGTTGAAGATTTCACATCCTACCTGTGTATTACGTGCGTGTGTTCTTTCTATTCCTAGCTTTTCAGCCTTGATACGCTGTAAGACAGCCTATTTAAGGTTTATTTCTCCGTTCTTTGAGTTCATTAAATAGCAGAGAAACAACGTATTAAGGAATAAAGTGATTACATATTTTTGTTATTCATTTCAGCATTAGGTGCCTTTCTGTCTGAACTTCAGCGCGGCTGTGTCACTTAGGATAAGTCAGTATTAATCTATGGCAATCATAAGCAAATAATGGCACTTTCGTTATTGCGTATGCGCAATGGAACCTATTTTCCCAAAAGAGTATAATATACATTTTAAATATCAAAGAGGGCGTGGTTGATCAAAACGCATTAGTTTGACTATTACATATCAAATAAAACATTTTGAGATGGTTTCTAGCACTATTTTAAGAAAGAACATCTTTAGAGTTTCTCATACCCAGTTGATACACGTCCATGATTGTGCTTATTATTTTCAGATTTTTATCTGGATATATTATAACAGAAGCAAAATAAAATTTACATTATATATATTTTTTTATATTACTTGCCATTATTTTCCTCTGTACATACTTTTTTAATTTTATTTAAACTTTCCTATGGTGGCATATCTTATCTAGGTTAGGTGCTTGGAAAGCTTATACTTATAATATTTTAGAGTACCTACTTTTATACATAAAATTTGATTCTTAAATTAGTATAAGATAAACATAAAAATATACATAATTTTGATGGACAAGCTGCCTATATGCCATCCTTTATCCTTATTATTTCCATTAAATGAGAGCATTAATGCAGTATTTTATTCTGTTACTGTGAAACATAACTCCATGTATTAGCATCCCCTTTTGTGTTTATTGTGTTTACATTATTTGCTTGATTTCATAAGCAAAGCATTAAATGAAATTATCTTTCTCACATTTTAAATTCTAAGAATGATGCATTTACAAAACCATGCATTTGTGTAATGGCATTCTACATTACAAATGTCAAATGACATGTAGGTACATTTGCGTGTATAATACAATTTTCATCTAAAATATAAGCGTTAAGCCATATAAAAATGAATATTTAATGTATTGCTATTGTAGACAATCTGAGAAAGAAAACATATTTATTACATAAGTATAATTTTTATAAATTTTGCAAGTTCTTAAACTCAAGTAGCATCATCTAGATATAGCACAAACATTTACCATCAAATAACTTTACCTGATGTGTCATGAAGAAAATACTGATTGAAATCAGAGACATATCTGATATGAAACTGAAACTAAGTGGTTGTTTGAATGATCTTAAGATACACTTGTTTGCCTATGCAGCAACTTACATAAAGAAGAAAAAGAATAAACTTGCTAAACTGCATTTGCACGGCATGTGTGCATTTCCAATAAATAAAAAACTGCATTGCTCATATTCTAATTAAGAGTTTTTATTTCTGAATTTTCTTTGTAAAATGTGGATATCTACATCTTATTATTATTATCTCTTTCATTATTATTTATTATTCTCTCCTTGTAGGGCATTGCAGTACCTACTGCAGACATGTTAAACATAACAATTTATTCAGTGGACAAAGGAAAGAAGATAGCATTAACCAGTTAAGTTTTCCTTTGAAATGTTTCCCCAAATAAAAGATATCATTATGCACCAATTATTGGTAATTTTGGCTACACATTCATTATTCTGGTTCTGCAATCCTTAGTATGAAGGGTATTCATAGAACAGGGCAACTTGTTTTTAAAAGCACTTGATTCTTAATATTTTACTCAGTATGGAAATACAAAGATTCATATAAAGCAAAACAAATGCTTTAGGAAAACATGCTTACAAAGATATCATTTAATAGCTTTCATTTGTAGTGGTATTTTAATCCAAACAGATTTTATAAATTGTATTTAACATTTGATTTATTCACTAGTCTGTTTTATAAATGTTATTCAGCATAAAATACATTGTTTATTATGGTAATAAGACTTGTTTATGATTTCACTTTGTTGTATTTTAAAATGCCAATGCCATATTTGCCTTGAAATGGAAAGCTATTTCTTTTAAAACCTCAAGTTCAGGCGCGTAGCAATTGTCTCACTTCCTCTACTTGTATAACTTGTTTAGTTTGTAAATATTTGTCTAATGATAGAACCTTATTGTTTCAGTGAAATGGTTGAAATCTTATTTATTAACTCAATTATCGCTCACATGCATATATAATGAATGTAATGTGCAATCATTAGCTTATCATAAATAGAGGAAGGTTAGCTTTTGGCTCTTTGGAACCTAGGCTTATATGAGCACCTGTTAAGCAGGAATCTTCTCAGTACACCTAAGATATTAAGCACTGTGTGTAGAGACTTCAGTGTTTGTTTAAAGGGGATAAAATTGTTGCTGGAATACAGTAGAGACCAAAACTAATGCAATTTGTAAGCATTTCCTATTGTTATTTCTATTAAGATGTTAAGCAGTCTATAAATTCTTTCAATAGCTACTAAGAACTTAAGAACATAGAATGTGTTAGTTACTATGGAGATTTTAAATTTTTATATTTATATATAAGGAAAATATAATATGCCTATATGCATGTTTATATAGATACTGATATAAATTATATTAAAAAGTTATACATCAGCATTGTATATTATCATTCTTATATCCATCTAAGAATAGATAAGTTCTTTACTTTCTGAAGACCAACAGTTTTGCACTACCTAATCACAATTCCTTAATAGTTTTCACTGAGATTATATTTATGTTAACCTTTATTCTGGAATTAACAATTGTTTTTAATATTTGTACATTAATAAATCATATTATTCCTTAGAAAATTGGAAAAATAATTGTCATCAGAAACACTCCCACAATTTACATAATATAATTAATTATATTAATCAAGCTACTATAGGTTATAATCCTTCACTGATCATACTTTTGATCACAACTATTATCATGTCTTTATATTTGATCATCATTTTAAAGTTTACATTTTTTTAATGTTTTTTACTCTCACCATTGTCTATATCCTGTAACAAGGATAAACTGGCAATGCAAGCTCACCAGATGACTCTTTATGAAGGAAACTTTCATTACAAAGGGATAATGCTATAAAACAAACTCCCAAACTCATTTAAACAAGCCAGATCATTAAAACAATTTAAGAACGAGGTAAAAAAATGTTTGCATGCATTCTGCTTTTATACATTTGATGAATTTTTAGAACTATACTGTACAAAATATATATTGGGGGTATAGTACACTCACAAACCTGTAATAGGTTATGATAATGGCATTTCTAGTAGGTTAAATTACTTTTATATACAAGGAGTTATCATTAAGTTTTAATTATCACCTTTAAAAAATGTGATGGAGAGTTTATGTGATATGTACTTTTTTTTTTTTTTTTTTTTTTGTAATTTATGTCCTCCAACGTTAAGTCATATCGGATGATGAATGTAATGGGTGAAATGATGCTCAAATGAGCCCAGGGTCCATAGAGCTTAGATTTACCCGACATTCGTCTTTCAGGATAAAGGAAAACCCCGGAAAAACCCTTATCCAAATAACTCACCCTGACCGAGATTCGAACTCGGGAGCTCTTGAACGTGAGGCAGACAAGCTACCACCACACTACCCAGACAGGCATGATATGTACTTGTTAATTCTTATCTATATAGTCACTATCCAGATTGACACATTTTTCCCAGCATTTCTTGACCTTCCTAATACCTTTGGGCGAATAAGGCAGATGCTGCAAAATCTTAGAGCCATAATCCCTTAATATAATTTTGAGTCAGACTAGTACTCAGTGCTCCATATAGTGCTAGTGTTTACCTAGAATGCGTTCCCTTAGGACCTTCCTAACATACTCAGCTAATGTCAACATATTCCCTTGAACTACAACTTGAGATGAATGAGCTGGAGCATTGTCAGCCAGAAGACGAATGCCTTTGAAGAGCATACCACATCATTTTTTAATCAGAGCTGCTCGTAACTTTTCTAGAAGATTGCTGTAGTATCTGCCAGTGATGGTTTGACCCTTGTCAAAATAATCTATAAGAATGACTCCACAACAGTCCTAGAAAACTGAAAACATGACCTTCCCAGCTGACTTTTCATCTTAGCCCTTTTGCGAACAGGGAAATTGGCAAGCTTCCATTTCATGCTCATGGTTTTTGTCCGTGGATGATACTGATAAATCCACGATTCATCCATGGTTACCAAATGAACAAAAAAATCATCTTGATTCTGTTTAAACAGCATCAACATCTGTATTGAAAAGTCCAGCTGTGTTTGCTTTTGGAAAGGGGTTAGAAAATGTGAAACCCACTGTATAGACACCTTATACATGTGTAGTTAGTCATGAATAATTTTTCAGATACTAACATAACTAAGATGAGTCTCATTTATGATCATTTTGATGGTTGCTTGTCTATCTTCCAGGATTAAACACTCCACTTTTTTCACTATGACAACTTCATCTGTCTAGGATGGTCTACCAGCTCTTGGCTCGTCTGTCAGGAACATGTAAACAGTTTGAAAATCCCTTTTCAACCTCACTATAGTGTCATAAGATGGGAAATCATTTCCATAAACAGTTGTTATCGTGGATTTCCTGGGCAGTTTTGTCCTTCAAATGCAAGAACTTTATCACACTATGGTACTCAATTTTCTCCATCTTACACCTTAGTCCCTTCTAGCACTCACTGTAACAAAAGAAGAGGACACAATTGACTGAAACTTTCAACGTTATGCTCCAAGGAATCATTGATGACACTGAAAATATTTTTTCACTCTACCTTAAAAACTATCATGTGATAATTAAAACTTTACGCTTCCCCCTCATAAACACTACATACATCAAACCAGAATAAGTTGCTTAATGTATATATAGTGTATGTAATCAAGTTGGCTTAGCGTATATGTTTTATATGATCATTTTGATTGTCCCTTAACATGTATATGTTACCAAGAATAAAATAAAATTGAAATTGAATATATTTCTTAAGGTTGTTACATGTAATCTTTTCAAACATTTAAATCATCATCATCATCATCATCATCATCATCATCATCATCATCATCATCATCATCATCATCATCATCATCATCATCATCATCATCATCATCATCATCATCATCATTCATCATCTATCACTCACTATCCATCATCATTCATCATCTATCATCCATCATCATCATCATCATCATCATCATCATCATCATCGTCATCATCATCAGCCCAAATGACCTTGTTGTCGATGGGCCCTAAAACACCACACACACACTCACTCACTCACTCACTCACTCACTCACTCACTCAATCATCATCATCATCATCATCATCATCATCATCATCATCATCATCATCATCATCATCATCATCAGTATCGTTCATTTGAAATCATTTTGTATTCTGAGAGGTCTAATAAAAGTTTATGTAAAGACAAAGATATATCAGTAAATTAAACTTAAATCTGAATGGCCAACAGTGTGTATTACTCGACAGAGTGTTGAGGCGTATCAACCTTCAGGTGACCAGCGCTGCCATCGTCTTATCTGGTCGATTAGAGGAGTGAAATATTAGTAGGTTGATGTACAGTAAGTTACAAAACATAAATAGAGCGATTGGAAGCTGCATGTGTCTGTATGATATGTTTTCTCACGCCTGCCGATGTATGACACATTACTATCCAGAGATATGATTATATCTGAACAGACTATACATACACTGGACTCACTGTGTATGTGCGATAAGCTCAGGTAAAGATCTGTGTTGCAAATTTTTGTCGATACACTTTCTCACTGTGCCATGTAGTACATATATGTGGAAGATGTTTAAAGTGTATCAGTTAAAATGTGCGAGTATATATAGGTAGTGTTATAATATGACACTCTCTTCTTGTTCTTCTTTACAGATATTTTAAATAACTAGGATCTTTTTAAGGTCCATATACAAAGTTTTTTATTATTCAGCAGCTACATTAACCTATTCTTCTATTTAATTATACAGTATCCATAAATTTTCTTACACTTAATCACTTTAGTTATCTTTAATACCATCAAAACAATCCACATTTTATTTACTATTTCATCTTCTTATAAATCTAGGTTTTATTTTTTTATTTGTAAAGATACCTTTTATATTTCTCTCAAATCCTACTGTCACTTCATATGTGTATGACCTACAGGATGAATAAAAATATCTGCTTGTAAAATATTTTCCCTTTGTAAATATTCACTCTGATCTTTGATAATTATATCACCTTAAAGTATTGACACTTTATTTTCTCTAATAGTACTTATGAAATTAATATGCTAATAAATGCTTGTTTGTTCTGTGACATTTTCAGTAACTATGCCAAAATATGCAGTACTTCAAACAAATTGCTTGCAGAAAGGATTATAGCTAATGGGAACACCACTGATACTAGAGTAGAGCTGTTACACTATATGGCGTAGAAAGGATCATAGCAAATGGGAATACCAAGAATGCTGTAGCAGATCATAACACTGTATGGCGCAAAATGTCAACAAGTTCAAGTTCAGACCAGAGTGAATTGGAAGAAGAACCTGAAAATTCTATCTCTCCAGCGCAGGCACAAGTACCTTCATTATCTATTGCTGTTGACAATTCCTCAGACATTAAAGTAGGACCTCATCTTCAATACAATGGTCCTGTCACAATTAAGCAGTACATTACAGTGCACTCTGTGGAGAACTTGGAAGAAATATCAAATGCGGGTCCCCTGCAGTCAGCTTCTGCCTTTTATAGAAATGCTGGACAAAATGGTTTATCACCAGGCAGAGTGAATTTCATGGAACCAAATATTTTATCTCAAAAAAGTATGTTAAATTATTACTTAACTTAATGTTTTCAGAATTAAAATCCTGAATAATTGTATTTGCAAATTATGAGGGTTGAAACTTTAATAGTGGCAACTGCTTATTTTCAACCAATACAAAAGAGTTATGTGTTACTAAGCTTTACTGTCCTTCAGTGTTGTACAACTCATTGCCAGCAATGTGGAAGTCATGGTATACTTTTAGCAGAACCTGTTCTGATAGTTTGAATGGAGCTGCCTATTTCTTGACGAATTTCTGGAGCAGTTTTGAAGCGAATGCCACAAAGTGCTTCCTTCATCTTTAAAATTATATTAAAGTCACAAAGACTTAAGTCCAGGGGTATGGTACAGCACTTCCGAGTCCCATCAACAGAACAAATCAGGCACAGCTTGCGCTGTATGCACCTGAACATTTTCATGCAAAATGGTGGGTGCAGAAAGTGTTGCTGCAGTTCAATTCCCAGCTGAGGGTAGGAATTTTTCTGTAGCCAGGGTTATTCTCCACCGTTGCTAGTCTGGAAGTATGAAAAAGAGTATGAATGTGTGTCAAATTGGCTCAATAGTATGACTTTGTGGGTTCGTGAAATTAAAAGTCCAATTGCACAAACTCAAAATGTTCTTTATTTCCACCAAGTTACAGTTGGAACACTTGTCGATTACATAGAATTACATAGCGCACACAATTACAATTCACCAGTTCGTCTGTCACAGATCCACTGTGCACTCGCAATTACGTACAACTCCTCCGATGCACATACACAGTCTTCCAGTCCGTTCACTAGCACAGCGCTCCTCAGGCTGCTCGCCAAGAACTGACTTGACTCGCCAACTGCAGCCCCTTTTTATAGGAATATTGCTGTTTCTGGAAGTCACGCGGTTCAGTGAATCATCCTGAAGGTTCCAGATGGCAGGGGGATGGGAAAGAGATTGCTAGTGATGTTTTTCCAACCATCCCCTCATTAGCGCTCAAGATAAATGGGTAGGCATGGTCGAATGCTTCCCGGCCCTCACTCAGCCATCAGTTGGTCGTGCCTTCCGATAATTGGGTGACAATAGTAAATGACGGAAACATCATTATCACATGCAGGTTAAAGTTGCTTTATTAAGAAATATAAAAATGTGTAGTATTTACACATTAAAAGCTTATAATGCTGTTAAAAGCAAAGTGTAAGTTGTAATAACACAAAACAGTACCTATTTATTTGAATGGAAGTAGAATTATATGAAAGGTTGCTTTTCATTATCTTAGAAAATTGTTGAATTAATATCTTGATGCATTTTACTGCATTTGTTTTGCATATTATAATTATTATATTTGTTATTTAGTATTATTCCAAAATGAAATATACTATTGGCAACACAAGAAATTTCTTCTTTTTTTTCATTTATAGCCTTTAACTACAATGGTCATATTGGTCATTATATCACGCACACATTCGCAGACTCATTCATACTTCCAGACTCTGGGGTAGATGAGGAATTATCTTGGTCGGAGAAAAATCCCCACTCATACCGCCAGGAATCGAAACTGGGACCTCTAGCACGGCTGGAAGGTGCTCTACCGACTATGCTCTGGGGCCAGTCACAAAAAAATCTCTTAGCTTCAAAATAGTTGATGACATTCATTGACCAATTTGCTCTTATGGACATAATGATACTCCATATGCAGATGTGCTACAGCTGTTAGGACTGAATGATTCTACATGTGGATTAGAGCTATGTTGATTTAAGCAAATGTTATTTTGCAGTTCACTTGTAGACAATATAATTTGTTATACACCTAGTGTAACAACTGAAACATGCTGTGAAGTTGTTTTACCCCTGTTGCACAATGTTTCATGTAATTTTGTGACTGTGTAGGTATGAACATTCCGTGCTCCTGCTGTTTATACTGCAGTTCACTTAATCTAATACACTGAAAGCAAAACAGTTTTTTATTTGGTACAAAAGTGAATCGAGAATATATTGACACATTGCTTCACTCACACTGTTTATTCACAGGACATGTTTCAAGAGCTCTTGCTCCTATCATCAGCTGATACTCGATTAGTGTAAGTTGTTGTGGTTTCCTCTTACTCCGTATTGTCAATAGATGGCATGATGTACTTGTCAAAGATGTCCGGTGGTGGAGTTTCAGCCACTGCTGATTTTTCTGTTTCACCATTTTTAATGTTTCTTATATGTTCTTTAGTTCTGATGTTAATATTTCTTTTTGTTTTTCCTATATAAATTTTAGGGCAAGTTTCACATTTGATCTCATAGATTCCTGGTTTTTCTTTGGTAGTGATTGAATTTTTGGGAGGGCCTTTTAACAAATTTCTGATATTAAACCTATTTTGAGGTGCAAGAGTTATGTTGTGTTTTGAGAAGATTTTTTGGAATTTGTTATAGGCTGATGGGTGGAAGGTGAATTTTTTAAAACGTTTTTTCTCTTTTTCTCCTGTAGGTTCTAGGGTGGTGGTTTCTTTTATTTTCTTAGCTTTGTTGAGTCTGTTAACTGTTTTGTCTACTAAATTTGGGTTGAAACCGTTGGATATAGCTACTTTTTTTATGTAGGTATTCTTCTTGATAATCTTCTCTATTTAGTGGAAAGTTGATCATCCGAAAGATTAAACTGTTGAAAATGGCATGTTGGTGTTGTTTTGGGTTGAAACTGTTGTTCTTAATGTAGTTATCTGTGTGTGTCGGTTTCCTGTAAATACCAAAAGTGAGTTTGTTGTTCATTTTTTTGATCTTGATGTCCAAACAGGGGAGCACACCATCCTCTTCTGTTTCCAATGTAAATTTTATAGCTGGATTTTGTATATTCAAAAGTCTAAGACCATCTTGTATGAGTTTTTTAGGTACTATTGCAAAAATGTCGTCAACATAGCGATACCACACTTTGAAATAATTTGGAAAAGTTTTTGTGATATGTGTTTCAAAAGCACTCATAAATAAATCTGCCAAGAAGGGAGACAATGGGTTGCCCATAGCTAGGCCCGTTTTTTGTTTATAGATCTGTCCATTAAAGCTGAAAAAATTTTGATTGATACAAATTTCTGTAAGTTGTGAAAGTTTTCTATTTCTTTAGGTGTTATTTGTATTGATTCCAGCCATTTTTTGAGAAGTGGAATAAGCTCATTGGTAGGTATACTTGGATATAAAGAAATGACGTAAAAGGAAACTAACTGTCCCTACGCTTCTTTCAAGTTTATACTTTGAGTTTTTTATTTATTCAAATTAAAAATATAATGTTCATAAACAGCCATCAGTCTATCCAGCAGTTAATGTGCCTTTGAGTAAGCATTCCTCAAAGCTTTTATGTTACCTTTCAATAACAAACTCACTTTGAATGCAAAGTGTCCATTATGCAGATAAGAATTAATTGTTCAATGAAAGCATATTTGAGCTGACATTAAGTACTTCTGTGTCATATTTTTATGTGGTAATCATACATTCTATGCCCTAATTCAGCAAAGAGATTATTTTAAAGTAAAGTAAAAATTGATGGCAGAACTGGAGTTCAAAGCAGATTAACACATTTTAATCAAGGAAGAATACAGTACTACTCACTTTATATCAACTACGACATTAAAATGGTCACAAAATCATCAAATTAATGACATTTTATTTTATGACATAAAACGCTTTAAAAATTTAATTTATTACAACACTGTTTTCAACACTTCCAAGAAAGGAATTGCTAAAGGCAATGTTAATAAAATTGTGGTTTATGAAAGTGTGCATGCTAAACTTTTAAAATTATATCTATATCTATGCACAAGATTTTCACAAATCCATTATAATCAGCATCTTAAACTTCTATTTAAAAGGTAAGAATGCAAGGGATATATTGTTAAACTATACCTGTGAAGAATTTGTAATCTTTTGAAAAGATAAGCTGGTCATAAATTATTATGCTTTATTGCAATATTTCTATTGCTTCACTGTCAGTAGCTCCAGTTTTTACACATTATCTTAAACCTCATTTTTCACTATAATTGAACATTGGCTATGTTTATATTACCTCACTTTTGAAAAATTAGAATATGTTTTAAGAATTTTTGCTCCCATCTTCAGTAACAACTGAGTAGTTGATATAATTGTGATGTCTCATTTTCTATTGATGGTGGAGGTCTTTGGTGGTGTTGATATATACTTGCTGAGCGGTCTGATGTGGGAATTCAAAATTCATAACTTGATTCTTGTTTTTTGTAGTATGCACATTTTACAATACTGAAAGTTTAAACAACATCATGGTGGTTGTTTCAAAAGTGTGCTGATATGGCCGATATATCCATCTATTTGTATTTTGTGCATCAGAGGTTTCCTTTTAGTCTGATTTTCAAGTTTCCTTTTGTTTTGCCTATGTATACAGTCACCGAAATGGAAATCTTTATGTTTTAAATGCAAGGAAAAAGTTTACATACACTATGTGCTCAGTTTGTCCTTCTCCCACCACTGTACAAAAAGTTGGATGGAGCTGCAAATCATGTGATTCTCGAATGCACAGCAGCAACTTCCTTTCATTAGCAGCCTAGGTCTCAATCTGCCTCTGGTATTTGCATACAAGTTGTTTATTGTGTGTTGTTGTCAACTGATTTTTGATCTCAGTACTGTTTTTGAAGGTGTGTATTCCTGCATCCAATACACAAAAGAACCTTGTGAGGAGAAGACTTGTGCTTTAACTCTGTTAGAGGTAGGTACCTCTGTAATTTGCATAGTTACTGATCTAAAGGTTTCAAGACAAGCCATTTATGACCTAAAAAATGCAGCAGCACCTTTGCCACGTAGCACCACACCAACTACAAAGACAGGCTCAGGTGGTAAAAGAAAGACTTCTCCAAGGACTGATGACCTTCTAAAACGTGAAGTGATAGCTAATCCATGGATTACAACAGCAGGTTTAAAAAAGAATCATCCAGAACTGCTCAAAAGTGTTGCAGTCTGGACCATTCAGCATCGCTTTCAAAAAGACTTAGGTTTACCAATTCGGTGTGCTTCCAAGAAGCCTCTTCTAATTGAGAAAATACATTTCTGCAAAACTAATCAGCACTGGACATCAGAGGAATGGTGCAAAATAATGTTATCTTATGAAAGCACTTTCAAATTGGTCAGAGGAAAGTCCAAAAAGTCCAAAAAATGTGTCACGGTATGACCGAAAGTTTACTGTCAAAACTGTTAAACACCCAGAAAGTATGTTGGTATGGGATGCCTTTAGTGGTAATTGTGGTAGAGATGGCTTGTACTTTCTCCCTAAAAATGTAACAATGAAGGAAAGTAACTATTTAGAAGTGTTGCAACAGCATTTGGTCAATTCATCAGTGTCAGTTCTTTATGCAGATGGTGCCTCTGCTCACAGAACAAAGATGGTTCAGAAGTTCCTAAAAGACAATAATATACCTGTACATGATTGGCCTAGGAACTCTCCTGACCTAAATCTAATAGAAACGCTTCAGATCAAATGAAAAATAAAATAGAATAGCTGCAACCATCAAGTATTAAGGAGCTGCAGGAGGCATTGAAGGTATGGATGGAAGTGGACAAAAAATATTTTGAAAATCTAGCAGATTCAATGACCAGGAAACTCATGAAGGTGAGTATTTGTTTGATAGAGTCGGCATGAAAAATTCAATGCCATGGCCGGGATTTGAACCACAGATCTACTGGTTTCCGTCCAGTCGCTCCCACCCGTTGAGTGACCATGGCCAATTTGCTGTCATGACATTAAATTCTCCAATCAACTCATATATTTCCATGGTAAACCACTAGGGGCTCTCCACATCCGAGATACACCGTTTGTGACAACTTACTATTGTAAGTACTTCAAGTAAGTAAGACTTAATAATTCTCAGTATTTGTTGTTTTTATTACCATGTAAAGATTTCCATTGTGGCCACTGTATTTGATCAGAGACATACAATTTATCTGATAAATACCTGATCTCTCAGTGTGAGAAATTTTGTCTTTTGAGGATGTCCAGAGTAAGTTTTTGCATGCTGTATCTGCTGTAACTGTTTTGAGATTTAGGAATTTCGATTCAATTTTGTACTATTTATTTTCATGTTTACCAAATAGCAGAAATTATTTTATAATTTTATAAGAAAGTTATTATGCAGTGAACATTAAAATCTCTGACAAATTACATCTGCATTATTTTCCAGAAACAACCAATACAGTACAGGATCAGAAAGATAAGAACCAGACACTGGGAAATCCAGTTTCATGGAAATGGGTGACAGCACGTTTCAGCAGACGTCAACTTGTCTCAACAACCGTGGTGCTGAGCTTATGTATAATTGTTATAATTGCAGTGCTGATAATTTGTTTTGGTATGGATTTACATTTTCATATAATATTATCATAAATCTTAACTAATTTAAATTAACGAAAATAAATTCTCACTGTTTTACATTGGGCATTTTACAGATATGGTTTTAAAGGATATTCTGAAGGAAAGTTTCGGAAAATGGGATTCTTAAGACTACTAATTGCAATTTTCTATGCTATTTTATGAAAGATTTAATTCAACTGGATTCATTCTTAACTGCATCTTTTCAAACTGTTTAAACAAGTAGGATAATTTCAAGTTCATATAACAGGAGATTACATTTTTAATGCCAATTTTTTTACAAATTAGCTTATTTCATTAATATAATTTTGAGTCAAATTAGTACTCAAAGCTCCATATATTGCTAGTGTTTACCTAGAATGAGTTTCATTAGGACCTTCCTAACATCCTCAGCTGATGTTGACTATTGAGTGTTGATTTGGTGAACTCCTTGGAGGTAATAGGGGCATCTCTGTTGGTATCTTGATGAACTTGAAGTTTGGGTTCTCTTCAAAGATGGTGTCAAAATTTAACAGTTTCCCTTCATATTTATTTATGAATATCTTTTCCCACGTGGTTAATGCAGTTGGAAACTGAACATTTTTTAATAGGTGAATTTCTTAAGAAAAATGTAAATACCAATCAAAACAGAAAAATGAAAAATAAGCTTATAATCCTGCAAGATATGTATTAAAAAAGGCCAAGCAATTCACTCCTAATAATAGTCCAAGAGTTTAGAAAACACTACAAACAATCCATAATAGAAGCAAGAAAAGAGGCAAATGAAAAACAAATAAATGCAAGACTCAGTAAAGAAATTAAAGTCAAATAGAATAGAGAGCGTGAATGAGATGATTACACCAAATGATTTCAATACATTTTTATAGAATCGGTTAATGAATTCATGTAGTTAATTCATGTAGTGATATGGCTTTGAGCTGTATGAGAAAAATGCCTCTAAACAATGATGTAACAGAGGAATTTATACTTAGTAAGGTGACATGTAATGATGTTGAAAGAGTAACAATGAAACTTAAAAATTTGAATGCAAAAGACATTTATGGGTTTACAAATAATGTTGTTAAGGAAATAATACACATAATTTTAATTCCTTTAACTTTCTGCATTAACCAATGTGTTGAAGAAGGTATTTTTCCAAAAGTTTTAAAATTTTCAAAAGTAACTCCAATATACAGAAAAGGAGAAAAAGATAAACCTAGTAATTACAGACCAATATCAGTAATTCCCATAATAGCAAAAATCTTTAAATGTCTTATCAAATATCAACTACAGAATTATTTTGAGGCTCAAAATTTGTTTTCAGATAGTCAGTTTGGATATCGCAAGGGAAAATCGACCAAACTTGCCGTAGACTCACTTGTACAATTAATTCACCAAGCATTTGAAGGAGCCGATTTTGCACATGCAATACTATGTGATCTAAGTAAGGCCTTTGACTGTGTGAAACATGATGTTTTATTAAAGAAATTAGAAATTTATAGCATAAGAAACTCAAATGTAAAAATCTTTAAATCTTATCTTGAAAATCAACAGCAAATTGTATCGGTATGAGGGAAAGAATCTGAGGTATTGGAAGTAAACACAGGTGTTCCCCAAGGATCAGTTTTGGGCCCTTTGCTCTTTTCAATTATGATTAATGATGTCTCAAAATGTTCATCATCTCACACGGTAGTATATGCCGATGGTACATCTTTTCCAAGCACTCACTAAGATTACAAAACACTGTTACAACTCGCAAAAACAACAATAGAAAAATCAAAACTCTGGTTTAAAAGCAATGGGTTTTATATGAATGAAAGCAAAACACAGAGTATTTTATTTACCTTAAAAAATGTTGAGCAAGATGAAAGTCTAAACGAAACAGTTAAACTCTTAGGTGTAGTTATAGATAAAAAACTAACTGGAATCCACATATAGACCAAGTGTGTAAAAAATTGTCATCAGTGGTATTTTTGTTAGCAAATTTAAAAAGAGTAGTTTCAGAAAAATTTGTATTAATGGCTTATTACTTGTTTTTTCAAAGTGTTTTTAGATATGGGTTAGTTCTATGGGGTAGCAATTCTAGAATAGTTGAAATTTTAAAAATTAAAAAAAAAATTGTTACAATACTGACTAATTCAAACAAAACTGAACACTGTAAACCATTATTTGTTAAATTGGGAGTTCCAGCGGTGGTAAATTTATATATCTATGACATATTGGTTAAGATCAAAGAGGATCTACATGATCATAAAACTAGAAATGGAATACATAAATATGAGACAAGATTTAATAATGTAATTGATATGCCATACCATAGATTGCAAAAAACATTTAACAACCACAAAGTAATTGGTATAAAAGTTTTCAGTGCGCTTCCACAAGAAATAAGGAGTTTGAGTATTCTAGCGTTTAAAAATAGATTGTACAAATGGCTGATAAGAAATCCGTTTTATTGTTTGCACGAGTTTTATAAACAACACAAGAGGGAATTGTAAATTGTATTCTTAAGTATTGTGTGTGTGTGTGTGTGTGTGTGCGTGTGTGTGTGTGTGTGTGTGTGTGTGTGCGCGTGTGCGTGTACGTGCGCGTGTGCGTGCGCGGGTGTGGGGGTGGGCGTGGGGGTGGGCGTGTGCGTGGGCGTGTGCGTGAGTAATGTGCTTCTGTATATAATTTGTTTATATTTATATTCTGGATGACGTCTATTGTAATTGTTTGTAATTACCAAGTGACAAATAAATAAACATTAAACATTATCATTCCAAAAGTAGTACGCTACCTCCGATTTGTCTATTTCTTTGTTCCTGATGTTCCTAAAGTGCTCTTTAAGCCTAATGTTCAAATTCCTTTCAGTTTTTCCAATGTATTAGTTCACAGCCTTTGCAGTTTATTCGGTACACACCTGATATTTTGTTTGTGAGTTTCTCCTTTGTATTATATGATTTCAACAGGTATTGTACACTGAATTTGTTCTGTGGGAACAAAGTAATGTTGTGTTCTTTGAAGACTTTTTGGAAAAGGTATGTAGTTATGGGATGGTATGTAAATTTTCTGTATGATGTTTTATTACTGATCAAGGAAAGAGTAGTTATTTGTCTGCATCTCTATTGTCTTTTGAGTGTATTAATTTTCTTTTTGAACAATTCAGCACTGAATCCATTGTATTCTGCAAGGTGAATTATATAATTTTACTCTTTGATATCCTCCATCTTTTGTAAGGGTACACAAACCAGCCTGTAGGTTAAACTGTTGATAACAGCATACTTGTGTTGTCTTGGGTTATATCCATATGATTTTATGAAATTTTTTGTGTGTGTTTCTTTCCTATATATGCCAAATTGTAGTTTTGTATGTTTTCTGATTAGTTTCAAGTCTAAGAAAGGGATTTCATTCTGTGTTTCTCTTTCTCTGGAAAATTTTACTGCAGGATTTTGTAAATTAAGTAGCCTTAACGCACCATCCGCCTCTTTCTCATTTAACATCGTGCAGATATTATCCACATATCTATACAGATGTTTGAAAATTAGTGGGAATGCCTTTGTGATATGGGTTTTCAAAAAGCTCATGAAAAGGTCTACCAGGAATGGGGACAAGGTTGCCTTTAAACAAAATGGAATATATAAAAATTATTTGTGGTTGGTTTATTGACACTCATCACTTACTTTTTCATATATTTATGAGAGACTAGTTTCAAAGGCCCTGGCCTCCATTTTCAATCTCTTTCCAACTGAAAATGGAGGCCAGGGCCTTTGAAACTAGTCTCTCATAATCATATGAAAAAGTAAGTGACGAGTGTCAATAAACCAACCACAAATAATTTTTATATTAATTTTGACGTCACTGTTACTAAATTCCTCCAAACACACATCAAAAATGGAATATATTAAAGAGTACATCATATAATTCACATTGCAGAATACAATGGATTCAGTGCTGAATTGGTCAAAAAGAAAATTAATAAATTTGAAAAGACAACAGAGATGAAGACAAATGACTACTCTTTCCTCAATCAGTAATAAAACTTCATACAGAACATTTACATACCATCCCTGAGCTAGACACCTTTTCCAAAAGGTCTTCAAAAAACATAACATTACTTTGGCCCTACAGAACAAATTCAGTGTACAAACCTGTTGAAATTATATAATATGAAGAAGAAACCCACAGACAAAAGTCAGGTGTGTACCGGATAAACTGCAAAGGCTGTGATAACTTTTACATTGGGAAAACTGAAAGGAATTTAAACATAGGCTTAAAGAGCATTTTAGGACCATCAGGCATAAAGAAATAGACAAATCGGCGGTAGCATACCATTTTTGGAATGATAATCACAATATAGAACAAAAAATCCACTTATTAAAAGTTGTTCAGGGTCTAACTGCATTAACCACATGGGAAAAGATGTTCATAAAGAAATATGAAGGGAAACTGTTCAATTTCAACACCACTTTTCAAGAGAATCCAAATTTCAAGTTCAAGATACTTCAAGGTACCAACAGATACCCCTGTCACCTCAGGAGTTCACCAAATCAACATTCAATGGTCGACATCAGCTGACAATGCTATGAAGGTCCTAACGAAATGCATTCTAGGTAAACACTATCAGTATATGGCGCACTGAGTACTTGTTCAACTCAAAATTATATTGATTTTGTGCTTCATTGTATCACAGTCCTTACTCACAGGAAGCTTATTTCAGTTTAAATCAGATGTATTTAAAACATAACTTTCCCTTGTATTAAAGAGTTATTCCAAACATGTCTGGAGGATTAAATTAGTCTGAAAATTAGAGGATATTTTTATATTTTAGTTAAATTTGACTTATTAATTAAAAAACTGAGTAGAAAAAGTTAATTATAAACCAAATAACTTGCTGTAAAAAGAAAATGAAGTTGTATTTTATGTTATTTTAAGTTATAGATTTCTTATTACTGGCTTAGGAACTATGGTTAATTCTATGAGATACTTAAAGATATAAAAATTATTTGTGGTTGGTTTATTGACACTCGTCACTTACTTTTTCATATATTTATGAGAGACTAGTTTCAAAGGCCCTGGCCTCCATTTTCAATCTCTTCCCAACTGGCAACTGTTGTTATCTGCTCTCTCTGGTGGTGGAACTATGAACTTTTTTGTCAAATTATCTGCTGGCGGGATTTCAAAGTTCATTACGCGATCCTTATTTTTCCAGATGAATATGTTCTCCCATGTTGTCAATCTACTTTGGTTTATCACTCCTTTTAATAATTTTGGATTTGGATCAATGTCATGGTTTTCATTCCAAAAATGAAATGCTACTGCTGACTTGTCTTCTTGTTTCAATCTGATGTTTCTAAAGTGTTCTTTGACTCTGGTTTTTAAATTTCTTTTTGTTTGACCTATGTAGCATTTTTCACAATTCTTGCAATTTATTTGGTATATTCCAGATTTGTTACCTGAAGGAATTTCATCTTTTGTTTTTGAATTTAGTAATTTTAAAATTGAGTATCTATTAGTAGGTGCCAAGATGATATTTTGTTCCTTGAATATCTTTTTAAATTTATTAAATGTTTTTGGATGATATGTGAATGAACTGAATATGCTGTTGCTTTCTTTTTCTTTAATAAATGTGGTTGTTTCCTTAATGGTTTTCTTTAGTTTAGATTTTCTAATTTTCTTCAACACCAAACTTTTGTTGTATCCGTTTTCTTCTGCTATGTGTATTATTGCTTTTTGTTCCTTGAAATATTCTTCTTTTTCCATGGGTATGTTGACTAGTCTGTGTGTAAGGCTGTTTATTATTGCATGTTTATGTGTAATTGGGTTGTGGCTATTATTTTTTATATAATTTTCTGAATGTGTTGGCTTCCTGTAAATTCCAAATTTTATTTTTGTATCATTCCTTATGATATTTAGATCCAAGAAAGGTAGTTGTCCATTGATTTCCTTTTCTATAGTGAATTTGATAGTCCTTTCTTGCAGATTGAGTAATTTTAATGCATCATCTAAATGTTTACTTGGTACAATTGCAAAGATGTTGTCAACATATCTATACCAAACCTTGAAGATCAATGGGAAGGACTTTTTAATTTGTGTTTCAAATGCACTCATAAATAAGTTAGCCAAAAAAGGTGAAAGTGGATTGCCCATTGATAGTCCTGATTTCTGCTTGTAGTGTTTTCCATTAAAGCTAAAGAAGTTTTGTTCAATGCATATTTTTGTTAGAGAAATATATTCTTCTGCTTCTATTGCTTCCATATCAATTGTAGCTAGCCATTTTTTTAACACAGTCTGCAAGTTTTCTGTTGGTATGCTTGGAAATAAAGATGTGACATCAAATGAAACCAGTCTGTCATTTTTGTCCAAATTTATATCTTTGATTTTTGGTACTAAATCTAAAGAGTTTCTTAAATTTGCACTTTCAAATTTTGGAAAACTATTAAATTTACTTAGTAACCATTTGGCCAAATTATATGTGGGGGCATTTATGCTACTAGTAATAGGTCTCATGCCTTTCCCTGTTTTATGAATTTTTGGCAGCCCATATACTCTTGGTAATGTTGGATTATCTACTTTAATTTTGTGCAATTCTTTTTTGTTGATTATTTTGCTCTCTTTTAGCGTTTTATTTGTGGTTTCAATGCAGTACTTTAATGGATTAGTTTCTACTTTTTGGTAATTACTGTCTTCTAACAAATCTTCCATCCTCTTTGTGTGTTCTTCTTTTTCCAGAATTACTAGTTTATTTCCCTTGTCTGCTTTAGTATAAATAACCGGTTTCTTTTCAAGAGCTTTTATGATTTGGTTACTAAAATTCTTTTTCTTTTCATTTTTAATCTCTTCTACTATTTTGGAGCATTTGTTTTTTACTGTGTTTTTACTTTCTTCATTAAGTGTTTGTGTAGCAATTTGGATGTCAGCAATGTAATCTTCAATTTGGTTGGAATAATCTACACATGTCTTTAAACCTAGATTCAGCATATTCAGTTCTGTTTTTGCAAAATTTTGGTTTGATAGGTTTACCACATTGTTTAGATGATCTTTTAGGTTATGTTTGTCTTTTTGATTTATTTTTTTAAAAGTGCCTGCTTTCTGGCATAAATTTTTTAATTGCAAGAATTGTGAAAAATGCTACATAGGTCAAACAAAAAGAAATTTAAAAACCAGAGTCAAAGAACACTTTAGAAACATCAGATTGAAACAAGAAGACAAGTCAGCAGTAGCATTTCATTTTTGGAATGAAAACCATGACATTGATCCAAATCCAAAATTATTAAAAGGAGTGATAAACCAAAATAGATTGACAACATGGGAGAACATATTCATCTGGAAAAATAAGGATCGCGTAATGAACTTTGAAATCCCGCCAGCAGATAATTTGACAAAAAAGTTCATAGTTCCACCACCAGAGAGAGCAGATAACAACAGTTGCCAGTTGGGAAGAGATTGAAAATGGAGGCCAGGGCCTTTGAAACTAGTCTCTCATAAATATATGAAAAAGTAAGTGACGAGTGTCAATAAACCAACCACAAATAATTTTTATATTAATTTTGACGTCACTGTTACTAAATTCCTCCAAACATGCTGAACAAAACCTGGACAGAGAAATCCTTGCAGAAGTGTTGAATGTTTTAATGAAATCTTGAACTAGCTAAATTGTGCCTTAAAATTTTATAAATTACATATGATGAATGATAGATGCTTAGCATCAAATTTAAGTTGTTTTAATAGGTTTATGGAAATACTATGATAGCATTAACATCAGTGGCGGCTAATAAAGGAGGGCTGCAGGATGTTTTGATGTACTGTGCATCCCCATAGCTTAGTGAGCTCACTGGACTGCATTGTTTGCAGTCCCAAGAGCAGTGTAAGTGCAATTTCGTGCAGATTTTCATGAAATCAGACGGTTTTTGAACATTTTCACAGCAATTCAAATATATTTTTGCTTCCAGTAAAGTATAATCAAATGTGATTTTATATACTGGTATCAATGGTGTGTTTGTAACAATGTGTAATTTAGTCAAGTATTTAAAGTCATTTCGTTTTGGCGCTTTAACACTGCAAGAGAAATGTGATATTAAAGTGCGAGGAAGACTCATGTGTTAAACATTATACAAAGTGCAACAAGCCGCCAAAAACAATATAGCAGGTGTTTCAGTCCTGAAATTTACATGAAATATGAGTGGATATGTGGCTGTGAAGTCAGCCGCTGTTCCCTGTTCCGTCAGCAGTTCCCTATTCTGTTTTCTTGCCTTTTATTTGGAATTAAAGAGATGCAGTCAACATTGCATTGGTTCAAAAGGGAGTTTCAAACTTGAAGAGACTATATGAAAAATGTCATAAACATGAAATGTCCAAAACCCATGTTAATAACTTGCTTAATTTTGCTACACTTGGGTCAGTACATGTATAGACATGTTTAAGCCAAGCCTATAAGGAATCAATAGATCATCACAACAATCAAGTCCAAAAAAATAGGGACACTCTTATAAAGATATAATCAACTGTGTGAAATTTTGTGGTTATCACGAGCTACCCCTAAGAGGGCATGAAGAGCATGAAGGGTCACAAAATCAAGGGGTGTTCAGGAGGTTGATTAAATATATAGCAGAAATTGATTACCTATGTAAGCTCCAGCATAATGGTGACTCAGTTTTTAAAGGAACTTCTAAGACAATACAAAATGAGTTAATTCAGTGCATTCTTGAAATTTGTAAAGAAAACATCTTAGAAGAAATTGAAGCAGCAGACTATGTATCTGTTATGGCCGATGAAACTACAGATATTGTTGACATGTTTCAGCTTGTAATAGTCTTAAGGTATTGTAATGCCTTAGGTAGGCCTATCGAGCAATTCTGGGGACTTTTTATTCCAAATGAGCAAAATTCTGATGCAATTGCAGAAGTTGTAATTTCTGAGCTTGGCAATATATTTAAAGTGTGTGTAGTGTTTAACGCCTGCTTTTACTACATACGGCACCGCAGGCAAAATATATTTAAAGATAAGAAGAAGAAGCTTATAGGCCAAAATTTTGATGTGCAGCAGTAATGAGTGGGGCTATCAATGGAATGCAAGGTAAAGTTAGAGATGTGTACCCTAATGCGTACTTTGTGCATTGCTTAGCTCATCAACTAAATGTGATAATGGAGAGAATTGCCAGGCAAAACACAAAAGCTAGGATTTTTTTTTTTTTTTTTCAAATCTTTGTGCTATACCCGCTTTCCACACAGATCATCAGTGTTAGATTCATGTGTTAAGAAGAGAATACCCAGTGGTGGAACTACAAATCCAGGACTGTAAATGTTCAAAGTATAAACTTGGAAGAAGCGTAGGGACAGTGAAGCACAAATTAGTACAATTTGTGCTTCACTGTCCCTACGCTTCTTCCAAGTTTATACTTTGAGTGATTAGGCCTACAAGTCTGAGAAGCATTCAAATAGGATGATAGGAGCAAGAGCTCTTGAAACATGTCCTGTGAATAAACAGTGTGAGTGAAGCAATTGTACTGTAAATGTTGTTTATGAAAAGTAAGAGGTATTGAAAGAATGTTTTCAAATTTTGTCAGAATCAGAGATGTCAAGCAGTGCGGCAATAAATGAGGCATCTGCTTTATTTGGCTATCTTGAAAATAATGAGTTTTATTTCTGACTTAATATTTTCCATTTAATTATGCTTCATGTATAAGTACTGCACAATCAACTACAGAATCGCCACATAGATGCTGCTAAAGTTCCAGTGTACATGTATACTTTCACCGCTGAAATTATAAAAGTAACACAGTGGAGTATTATGATTTGGCAGCAGAAAACCCACACAAAAGAAAAATTGTTTCAAACACATAGACCAGAGCAGTAGCAGCCAAGTGAGTATGTGATGTTATACTGTCACAATTGAATCTCCACTTCCAGTTTACAAAACCCCTTTCTGTGTTTTCTCTGCTACAAGATTCACAGTTTGAGCAATTTAATTCAATATTTCCAGAAAATGCGTTCAGTGGATGCATAAGGACAAACTACATATAGAACTTCCAGTCATCTATTCAAGAGAGGAATTCAGGAATATTGGTGGTGCTGTAAAATTGCTTCAATATCTTAGAGGTAATAATCTTTCTTACACTTTTTCTGAAGTGTTAAAATTTTTGAAAATAACTATTACTCTGCCTCTAACAACAAGTGAATCTGAGCGCTATTTCTCCACGCTGAAAAGAATTAAAAACATTCCTTAGGAACACTATTGGAGAAGATAAATTAACTATGCTTGCTATGTTGTCCATAGAAAAAGAAACAATAGAAAACAGCCCAAAGTTCAATGAGAGAGTGGTTAATAAGTTTGCTATGATCGCAATATGCAGTTCATCTTCAAACAATTAAGGTAAGCTAAAATTCCAATAATCAGTGCAGCCCCCCAAGGTATAGACAACATGAGCCGCCACTGATTAATATCATTCAGTATGCTGTACATATTTTTTATTTTATTTTATTTATTTGTCAATAGACTGCAAAGCAGTTTCTGAAATTGCCAATTACAATCTAAAAGTTTATAATTATAGGATATAGAGCAAAATATAAACAGTATAAAAACATATTTACAGATCAACTTTGTACAAACATTTATCCATTATTTGATGCTTAACATCAAATTTAAGTTGTTTAAATTTGTTTTTGGAAATACTAGGATAGAATTAATATCATTCAGTATGCTGTACATTTATTTCCATTTGTTTCTAGGAAGCTCAAAAGCCACTTGTAAAGTAACTTTTCCAAAATTTTGCAAATAGTGTTAAAAGTGCACTAAGTTGATAATTTCACATAGGTATTAGTTTCAAATTTTTTGTGAACATTTTTATTTACTCCTTTGTTGTTTGTATGATTTCTACTTCATTTGTTGGGGACAAGATACATTAAGTCATTAATTTGATTGCTGGCTTTACAGGGATTGAATATGTAGTTGTTGCTTACTGTTTTTTATCAGGTTTTGTGCTATTTTGACAAAGTAATTATTGATGGAATTAGCTATGTCTATAATAGTGTGAGACTCAACATAGATGGATGAAGTAGGGATTTACTTACTATAGTCTTACATATTATGAGTTATCCTGTCAAATATTATGGTTTGGGGTTGAGGTCACTGTTGCTTTTGTGGTTGTGACTGTAGCTCAAAGTATTTTGATATTGATGAGATTGATGTGAAGTAGTGTAAACCGTTCATAGGTGCTGAATTCAATAACTTGCCAGTTAGATATAAATATAGGGTAGTTGAAATTAAAATTTACTCAAGTAATTAATAGTAATGTCTTTTAACCTATCAATCATCATCAACACTATCAATTCTGTAACTTAAATGTTAAAATTTTAATATAGTTGCGGGTTATAAAGGAAGTATAATCCAAAATGCAATCAATAACATGTGAGGTCAAAATAAAATAACCAACAACTAATTAATGGAAATTTTAAGGAGAAATTGTATACCCAAGTCAATAAAAACTTGGGCCTGACACCAAATGTGATAAACCACTTCTATAATATGATTAGAAAAAGTAGTAAAATCATGAAATTGCAAAATCATTCAGAGAAACTAGTTTTATTATGCATTGTTACCTAAAGCACCTAACAAGCTTCAACAAAAAACATGTGGCCAAGAAAAACTGTGTCAAGGTAAGAGCATTTCGAAAACAATTTCCAAAAACTTTTACTTTATACACATACTTCTTTATTTTATTTTCATTGCATTAATATCAAATTTGTCATTTGTTTTTTATTACTACTACATTTGATATAGCATTTTTCATTAATTGATTCAACAAGGTAGGCGAAAATAGAAACACTTCATATTCACAATGAATCCTCTGTCATAACAGAGAGAAAAATTAACCATACCAAAAGCAGTGTGTAGTATTCTCATTCTACTTGGAAGTAAGATGGTTAGGGCCCGGATTTTTATGTAAATAAATGTTGTTTTCCTTAATATTTGCACATCTAAAACAAAATTTAATATCTAAGAAGTGTATCTGCAAAACTTTATTTAATTTAAAAATACATACTTTATAAATAAGATATGTGAATAATATTTTTTACATTTGCTCATAAACACATAACTTGTATATAGAAATTTAACTGTATTGGAACACCACAGTGAAGCGAAATAATTATTAAATTATAGATGAGTCATATTTATTACACATCAGCTTCAACACTAAAATTATAGGTATGTAAGTGAAGCTGATGTGTAATAAATAGAACTCATCTATAATTTAATAACATAACTTGTACTTTTCAGATATTACTAAATAAATATATTCAATAGTTTTTCTAAAAGTGCATATTCTTAAGTGCTTTTCTCATTCTATGTGGAACATAAAACTTGAGCTCGTTACTTATGAGAGTCATAAGAATTTATTTATATTCTGCTTTATATCTGCTGATTCAAAGCAAGCAAGGGAAGCACAGAATTGTACCTTGAAAGTACGCCCATACATGTTTGATAAACCTGACTAAGTGATGATTAGTCTATGAGGTCAATATTATTTGTAGATACTCTTTCAGTAACAATCATATAATACAAAAGTAGTTGGGCCTGTTAATTAGCAATGTGAATTAAATATCCAAAAAGTGGAATCAAGTGCACATGAACATTTACATCAATATGTACTAGAGTTTAAAAACACTTCTACCACTGATGGGAAAGTACTATTTTGCCAGCCATTTACAAAATCTTTTAGAGCAGATCAAAGTCTCCAGATAGTACTTACATTTGATAGGAATTAAGACTGTAGCAGCTGCATCACAAGCATCATCCAGGCAATTTCTTTCAGAAAAATCAATACACCTTCTTCTGGCATCCAAAATTTCAGAGTTTTATTTAGATTTGTGTAAATCATTTATATCAGCTGATATTCCCCTTTATAAGGTGGAGAATTCCAAGCTGAGAAAGCTCTTACTAAATATACAAATATGAAATATGAATCCTCCTGATGAGTTAACATTATCGAAAAATTATTTTATAAATTGCTATAAGAAGACATTAAGCCACATAAGGCCCACTTGTGAGAATGAAAAATCTGTTGCCATTGGCAAAACTATTGATGTTAGAGGTAGAAAAGTGGAATATGTAATTGTAGGTGTACTGAAAATTGACAAAAAAAAGAGAAATTCTTGCTACTCTGTACTTAAATTACAGCTGCAAATCATATAACAATAGCTGTTGTGTTTAATGAAGCTTAGAAGCCTTGTGGTCAAATGGTGGTAAATATGACAGTGTATTGCTTCTGTTTATGGACTTTGAGAATACATGAAGAAACCTGCCCAAGATCTAAGTGCAAGTTCCCTGAATATGATTAAGGTAACTTGCCTCATTCATGCTGTGCATAGATTATTTTCAAACTCTTTATTCTAATGTACACAAGTTAATTTCCAAATGGAAAAAAGTGTAAATAAAAGCCAATCATGTAATTATGCTTTAAAACTATTCATTCCTATCTTCCATTGCTTCGTACAGTTAAAGCAGGGTACAAAAGTGAATCGAGAAGATATTGACACATTGCTTCACTCACACTGTTTATTCACAGGACATGTTTCAAGAGCTCTTGCTCCTATCATCAGCTGATACTCGATTAGTGTAAGTTGTAGTGGTTTCCTCTTTCTCTGTATTGTCAATAGATGGCATGATGTACCTGTCAAAGATGTCCGGTGGCGGAGTTTCAAAATTCATTACTCTATGACGATTTTTGTTAATGGAGATTTTTTCCCATACAGAAAGGTCTATGGGGTGATTAACGTATTTTATTAGAGATGTTTCCAAGTTGATGTCATGTCTAGTATTCAAAAAACGAAAAGCCACTGCTGATTTTTCTGTTTCACCATTTTTAATGTTTCTTATATGTTCTTTAGTTCTGATGTTAATATTTCTTTTTGTTTTTCCTATATAAATTTTAGGGCAAGTTTCACATTTGATCTCATAGATTCCTGGTTTTTCTTTGGTAGTGATTGAATTTTTGGGAGGGCCTTTTAACAAATTTCTGATATTAAACCTATTTTGAGGTGCAAGAGTTATGTTGTGTTTTGAGAAGATTTTTTGGAATTTGTTTTAGGCTGATGGGTGGAAGGTGAATTTTTTAAAAAGTTTTTTCTCTTTTTCTCCTGTAGGTTCTAGGGTGGTGGTTTCTTTTATTTTCTTAGCTTTGTTGAGTCTGTTAACTGTTTTGTCTACTAAATTTGGGTTAAAACCGTTGGATATAGCTACTTTTTTATGTGTAGGTATTCTTCTTGATAATCTTCTCTATTTAGTGGAAAGTTGATCATCCGAAAGATTAAACTGTTGAAAATGGCATGTTGGTGTTGTTTTGGGTTGAAACTGTTGTTCTTAATGTAGTTATCTGTGTGTGTCGGTTTCCTGTAAATACCAAAAGTGAGTTTGTTGTTCATTTTTTTGATCTTGATGTCCAAAAAGGGGAGCACACCTCTTCTGTTTCCAATGTAAATTTTATAGCTGGATTTTGTATATTCAAAAGTCTAAGACCATCTTGTATGAGTTTTTTAGGTACTATTGCAAAAATGTTGTCAACATAGCGATACCACACTTTGAAATAATTTTGAAAAGTTTTTGTGATATGTGTTTCAAAAGCACTCATAAATAAATCTGCCAAGAAAGGAGACAATGGGTTGCCCATAGCTAGGCCCGTTTTTTGTTTATAGATCTGTCCATTAAAGCTGAAAAAATTTTGATTGATACAAATTTCTGTAAGTTGTGAAAGTTCTTCTATTTCTTCAGATGTTATTTGTGTTGATTCCAGCCATTTTTTGAGAAGTGGAATAAGCTCATTGGTAGGTATACTTGGATATAAAGAAATGACGTCAAAGGAAACTAAACTTCTTTATATCCAAGTATACCTACCAATGAGCTTATTCCACTTCTCAAAAAATGGCTGGAATCAACACAAATAACATCTGAAGAAATAGAAGAACTTTCACAACTTACAGAAATTTGATCAATCAAAATTTTTTCAGCTTTAATGGACAGATCTATAAACAAAAAATGGGCTTAACTATGGGCAACCCATTGTCTCCTTTCTTGGCAGATTTATTTATGAGTGCTTTTGAAACACATATCACAAAAACTTTTCAAAATTATTTCAAAGTGTGATATCGCTATGTTGACGACATTTTTTCAATAATACCTGAACAACTCATACAAGATGGTCTTAGAATTTTGAATATACAAAATCCAGCTATAAAATTTACATTGAAAACGGAAGAGGATGGTGTGCTCCCCTTTTTGGACATCAAGATCAAAAAAATGAACAACAAACTCACTTCATCACGCTATTTATTGACAATACAGAGAAAGAGGAAACCACTACAGCTTACACTAATCGAGTATCAGCTGATGATAGGAGCAAGAGCTCTTGAAACATTTCCTGTGAATAAACAGTGTGAGTGAAGCAATGTGTCAATATCTTCTCGATTCACTTTGGTACTAATTTGTGCTTCACTGACCCTACGCTTCTTTCAAGTTTATACTTTTAATGCAGGATACCTGGCTGAAAGCCATGGCACATTCTGCAGATCATTGTATTTCATTAGTAGTAAATGAGCTGAACAAAGAAGATTTTTCTGCAGTTAGTTTTATTCAGAATTTAATAAGTCAGCTAATTTAAAATTGACTTGGCTTGTTATCTTTCAGTTTTGATTTCTTAAGTCATAAAATAAACTAAAATCTTATGTTGAATTATTAAGCAATTAAATTAAAGATTAATTTCCATCAATTCACTTAAATAATAAAGAACTATTGTGTGTTGAAAAACAACATTATATTATTTCAAGTTCAAAAGCAGAAGTTGTAAGAGAAATATTTCAGTCTTTGACGAAACCAGTGACTACCAAGCCCTCAGCAAATTGACTCAAATTTTGGAAGGCGAACACATAAGGATTTTAAAAATGTGTTTGTTAGTGCTCTTCCCTTCTTCAAGTGTGCAAGGTTAGTATCATGATGTAAAACATTTCTTTTTCTAATACAGAGTGGGCCATTTAACTTGAGACAGCACAATATCTCCTAAACTAAGTGCTGTGGAAAAAAATCTTTTGAATAAAAAATTGCTTGATATTATGGGAGAAAGTAAAAACCATTAGTCGTCTTTTGTTTGAGGACATTGTGATGGTCATTTTAGGCTCAATTCAATTTTTTAAAATGGGAACCTATCTTTTTTATTTTGTTTTCCCATTCCCCATAAAAAACCTAAATAACTTTTGTATAAAGCACTTTGCAATTGTTCTTACAGCAACCTAAATAACAACAAAAATTCTGAAAGGTTACTCCATTCAATGCAGTGCAGATGATAGGAGGCAATGATTTACTTTCACTGTGTCCATTTACTTTCCATTGTAGGACAGTTTCCTTGTATCTAACATTATTGTACTTGCAGCCGCATTCGAGTCCAGGTGGATCCACTGATAGTACTACAATTAGCGATCACCGAGAAACAAATATCACTTCCATTCAATTTGTTGAACATTTGGAAGGATACTCAGTTGAGTGCAGGTTAAGATGAAACAACTTTGTCAACCAGAAAGGGTGGAAATGGTTCTCATATATGGGGAGTGAAGGACAGATGTGGAACAGGCTATTCTTTTGTACATGGAGAGATTTCCTGATAGAAGAACTCCATCAAGAGCTTCGTGTAATAAAGCAATTCTCTGAAGAAGAAAGTGTCCGGCCAAAGAAAAGGAGACACAGAAGAATAGCTATGGATGAAGATAGAGAAGTTGGGGTGCTAGCTGCAGTGAATTACAACCCCAGTAATCCATCCAGTACGGCAATGTACAAAAGCATGTTCTCAGAATATTGAAGCGGCATAAATTCCATCACTACCACATGTCATTGCACCAAGAACTACATGGTGATGATTTTCTGAATATACTAATGTTCTGTAGGTGGGCACAAGACAGTCTGTGGATTAATAGCAACTTTTTTCGTTTCGTGTTGTTTAGTGATGAGTGTATTTTCACAAATCTTGGTGAAGTGAATTGGCACAATATGCACTACTGTACAGTGAAAAATCCACATTGGGTATTTACTGATGGTACCTTAACAGGTGGAAAGTTAACGGATGAGTTGTTTTTGTTAGAAGATGTCTCATTACAAACAAGGTCACAAATGTGATACCAACAAGATGGATGCCCTGCACATAATGCATATACTGCTTGGGAGGTTTTAAATAACAATTACCATGATTGTTGGATGGGACGTGCAGGTCCCATTAATTGGCCAGCTCAGTCTCCTAATATTACATCACTAGACTGTTTCTTATGGGGTTATATCAAGAAAAAAGTGTATTGTGAAGGATCAACAACACCTGACAACATGAAGGTACGCATACAAAATGCTTATGCCAGTATTGAAGAAAACATGCTTTTACGGTCACTTCAATTGTTCATTCATAGAATTGGAAAATGCATCGAGGTAGAAGGGCATCATTTGGGACATTTATTTACCTAAAGTATGCAGTGATACTCTGTGTAGCTACCTCTCATCAATGTTTGTCTAGTGAAAGATCCATGTACTATGAAGAAAATGGTTTATAAAAAACTGTTTATTCTGTAATGAAGAATAAGGAAACAAACAAAAGTGTTGGTTTCCAAATACAATATGTAACTTGATCCTCAAATGGCCATCCACAGATGGTCCAACCAACTGCGCTCTTTGTACTGAGCCATTCAGTATTTTCCTCATTATTTATGTTAGTGTAAGAACAGTTGCAAAGTGCTTTATACAAAAGTTATTTAGTTTTTTATGAGGAGTGCGGAAACAATTAAAAAGGTAGGTTCCCATTTAAAAAAATTTAATTGACCCTAAACTGACCGTCAGAACGTCTTCCAAATGAAAGACGGCTAATTGCATTTACTTCCCCTCCCTAATATCAAGCGACTTATATTCAAGCCATTTCTTTCTACAGCTTTTAGTTTCAAAGATATTGTACTGTTTCAAGTTAAATGATCAACCCTATATATGGCATTACTCAATGGCAAGGGTATGTGGCGTGACATTTGTCGTGGAACTCCAACAAGACTTTTAAATTTGATATCTAGCTGCCAACTGGTCAGTTCCAGTATTCATTGTTCTAAAAGGTGGATGTTTTCCTATGTTTTGTGCTAAGTTTTTTTTTTAATAATTTTAAAACTTTGGTATTAATTTTTAGAAACATTAGCAATTAAAAAATAAATATTTTAAAGCTTTTTAGTACATAAAAAATCCAGGTAATGATGGTTGGAAACATTATCGATGGTGTGAGTATCCCTTTAAATCCTTTGTGGTTTAATGAGTAGAACTATGCATTGGAAATTCACTGGTGAATTAATATTAAACAATGTATCATAAATTACTTAATTTTAGTTAAATATTTGGGATAAACCAATTGCTGATAGCTCCTTTTTATTCCTTTCTAGTTCTCGTAGTAGCATAAGAGAATATTCATAAAATTTTAATACTGTAAATAGAACAACTTTTAATTAATTAATTAATTAATTGAAAGAACATATCAGGCATCTTTGGAAACTTTTTAATTATGGAAGGAACTGCTATAATTTTAGCTATAATAAGTATTTTTTTTTTCCAGGACCGGATAATTCTTCTCAGCTGGAACTAATAGGTTTTTCAGGTGTTTTACGAGTGCCTGCTGGTATTGATGCACAGTGGCAGGTGCAATCAAAAGCATCCCATCCACTTGTTTTTGAATGGAGAGATCCCAAAGGCAATAAGCTGAAAAAAAATCAACTTGCCAAATACAGATTGTGGGACAATGGTCACAGAACAGTTGTTAGACTGTATGATGTTACCCATGATCATGCAGGAATCTATGTTCTACGTGCCTATAATGAAACAGAAAAATTTGAACAGCTTATCAAAATTAATTTAACCATCTATGGTAAGTATTTCATCTGTGGTAAATATTTCCTATACCTATACATAACATAAACCAGCATGATAGAAGTAATGAAAACTTGATGTTTTAAACATATGTAAAACAATGAAACTAAAAATATCTTCTTCTTCTTCTTCTTCTTCTTCTTCTTCTTCTTCTCTTCTTCTTCTTCTTCTTCTTCTTCTTCTTCTTCTTCTTCTTCTTCTTCTTCTTCTTCTTCTTCTTCTTCTTCTCTTCTTCTTCTTCTTCTTCTTCTTCTTCTTCTTCTTCTTCTTCTTCTTCTTCTTCTTCTTCTTCTTCTTCTTCTTCTTCTTCTTCTTCTTCTTCTTCTTCTTCTTCTTTCTTCTTCTTCTTCTTCTTCTTCTTCTTCTTCTTCTTCTTCTTCTTCTTCTTCTTCTTCTTCTTCTTCTTCTTCTTCTTCTTCTCTTCTTTCTTCTTCTTCTTCTTCTTCTTCTT